>OMKY01067357.1:0-10313 GCA_900302395.1 Bregmaceros cantori | reverse complement strand
CCCACCGCCTCCCCCCACTGTTACCGTAGCTACGATAAAGGTGTATGTGTCACACACTTGCAAGCTTCTGCGCCGGCGTACGTGCCTCATCAGCTTTCTCTCTGCGGAGTGTCGCTAATGGCCCTCGGACACTCTTTGCAACACTCCCATTTACTGTAAGTGACTTGTCAGCAGGGAGACAAGCGGACGACAGCCGCAGAGCGACAAAAGTCAAATAAATGTAATGAAACTAGCAGAAAGCACGGGTGTGCCCGTGTGTGTGTGTGTGTGTGTAACAGTCCATACATACACATCATTTAACTGAGGCGAACGTTGTTAGTGAGAAAGCGCCGTTCTCTCGAGGGCGGTGCGCGCGGGTGGGTTGCTCTCCGGGCGCTCTCCTGAGACGCCAGCGGACATCTCCATTGTGTGGCGGCAGTGATGTATTGCAGTGGGGAGCGTGCAGGCATACAGCATTTATTTACCCCTCAAATTAGGGATGGGAACCATACGTACACACTGCACAGCTACATGGAGACACACACGCACTGACGCACGCGCAGGTACTATTCATGTTCTATGGAAGTCACATTGTGGTGGAGAGTTCGGGCGGCCACTGCGGAAGCACCGTGTCGCAAACTACCAATTACTCCACACTGGGCAAAGCTGAAGAATGGTGAGACTTCCCTGGGGAAGAATGTACTTTGGATGCTTGAAGCAATTTGGAACTTCAGCGCACTCTGGTTTTAGAGACTTGTAATCAGAGATCAGGTTCCAATGAACTGCAGCGAGCGTGGAGTTGTTAGCGAACGGCACAACTGTTCCAATTCATTCTGGTGATAAATAAGGGTGCTTTGCTAAACTTCAAAGTCCTCAGCTGTCTGCCATGTGGAACCTGGATCCTAGAAAATGTGGGGTCATAGAACCCAACTGAGGTAACTTAGCCTCATTATCATGTCATTGGTTACTATTGCAATCAGGGCTTTGAACGGGTTCAAGGAACGAAAACGAAAACCAGGAACTTTTTGTCTTTTCCATGGAACAGAAACGAAACCGGAAACATTATTTTTTATGTTCAGAAACAGGAACACTAATTTAAAAATAATGGTAACCTGTTAATACCGGTTTCATTTAGTTCCTCAAAGTTTCAATTGAAACACAGAGCCGTCTGTCCTATAGGTGTCCGCTGCTCTGCCAGTCTCTGCTGCTATGCGTCTTCCCAACCATGCCGGTGATGACATCAATTTGAATTGTAACAGTTTCAGGCAGGAACGAAATTAACCATTCTGGGAACAGTATTTTTGAGTTCTAACCGGTTTGGGAACGTCAATTTATTAAATATGAACTGATTGGGAAAAAATATCCCCTGATTGCAATGCACATTACAAAGTAATGCTCTTCACAAGGTTATTTCTGAATTGCTGGTTTTGTGGCGATGTGGATTTGGCCCATCATAATACTAGTCAGAAGCAATTTGTGCAGATAGAAATATCCTTGACTGGGTCTGGCTGACCGTGGACTACAGGGTATTGCTTGTGGGTGCTAGTGGGCGAAGCCATACTCACGTGGGGCCTTCGCCACATGAGGCATCTGTGATTGACTGTGATATCATCATAGTTTGTCCGCTTGTAGCAGAATGTGGACCAACATGGGTCAGATTCCTCCAGAGGCTCTGGTTCAGTATCATTCTGTTGAGGAGAGGGCTCCGAACCGGTTCAAGGAACGAAAACGTAAACCGAAAATGAGCGGAATTTTACGGAATTTCACAAGGAGCGGAAACGGAAACGAAAAAACATTTCTTCAAATGTTCCGGAACAGAAACGAAACATTATGAAATCCACAAAACCGGTTAAAAACGGGTTTGTTTTTCATTCTCTATGTATTTGAACATATTGTTGGTCTGGGAGACTATTTTTGTCCACGTTCACTGTCAGTCGTCAAGCCCCATGCATCTGGGGCTCCATCTTGTGGACAGACGAGGAAGCGAATGTAATGACGTTAATACAGTTACTCTGAAGCTTGAAAGTCCACCAACATATTTTGTATAAAAACGATATCTAAACTTAACATTGCACAATATAAGGAACTCTAAGAACGAACAAAATGTTTGTGTTCCGAACCGGTTCAGGACAAATATTTTGGTGGTGGAACCGTTCCAAGAACGAAATCGTTAAATATAGGCCTGCTTGAACCGTTCGGAACGGAACGTTTTAAAATTGATTTCGTTTTCAAGCCCTGGTTGTGGGTTGTCCTGACCATTTGTAGATGTTGTCGCTCCATCTTTTGGGTTGTCTTCCTCTCCTCTCCTTCTCTTACCAACCACTTATCCTTCAAGGCAGAGTTTTGTCAGACCTATTTGGGATCGTTTGATGTCTCCATAGAGTTAAGCATTTGATTATTGTCATTATTGGTTTGAGTGAGGTTAGTCTACGGAATGATTTTATTTCTATGTGGTCCAAAAGGCGGTGTCTTGTCACCCATCGCATGATGTGGTTTTGGAATGTTTCGATTAGACTGCTCAACATTGTGGTCCAGTTTACACATTCAAGGCAGGATGTATGTATTGTAGATTTTGGTTTTGATGTGGAGCAGAAATCGTTTTGATGTAAGGAGTTGTTTGTTTTTTCCAAAGGCTGCCCAGCCTCGACTGTGTGTAATGTAAGAGTTCAGCAATGTCAGGAAGTTAGTCATGGTCAGCTTGGTCATGGGACGTCGGTGGGGAGTCGATCTGAGGTTTGGTGATCTGATTTGGTGATTATCCCCATTTCCTGCCTGATTCTTGATGATGGGTAAGCATGATTTGGGAGAAAGTTCTTGTGTATTCAGCAGAGGTGTGACCAAGTCCCTCTTTCAAGTCTCAAGTCTGAAGTCCTTTTTGGGCAAGTCAAGTCCCAAGTCAACTCCAAATCAAGTCATCATTAACGTGCTGTCATTTTAGCTCCAGAATCTGGTTTTAATAAAGTAGCAAAAAAATCTAACGATGCTATTATAAAAGCCAAACTATTGCTTGCTTTTGACTTTATTAAAATCAGATTGTGGGGCTAAAATTACAGCATGCTAATGATGACTTGACTTGGTGTTGACTTGGGACTTGACTTGACTTGCCCAAGAAGGACTTGAGACTTGAGACTTGAAAGAGGGACTTGGTCACATCTCTGGTATTCAGCAAACCATGACATATGATATAGCACATGCACATAGTAGTCGGGAATGTAATCCCCTTCGGGACTGTCAGTCTTGAGTATCCAGTAGGTGACATCACTACTTGGTCTGGGACGATTTACCATATGATAGCATATATAAATAATAATATAATAAATAATATATATAAAAATGTGTTCAGTGAAACACGTCCCTAGCATCAGTCCCTAGAAGAGGCTGGAGTTGAATATTCATAAAAGGAGGCCAAAACCACCATGTTTTGGATTGGGGGAAAATACAGAGGCATACAGATGGTAACCACATGCATTGATCTGAGATCTGCGCTATTTGACTGTGTCGCAATTTTCCATGTGAACGCACTTGTTTGCGTGATTCACATCACTGAAAGTTAGGGAAATCAGGCTAGCGGACCCCCCTCCCGATCACAGACATGTCCTGAGGGAGTAGAAAGCTTGTTGCCTGAGCGGCTGTCATTGTCGTGGCCACTATAAAGAATTACTCCAGCGATGCTCTGCAGAAGAATTTAAATTGCAAATGGACGGCACAGAAATCTAACCTTGATACTGATTAGCCGGTGAGCAGACAGCAGCGTCGAACAGGACTTGGGACCTGTGCCATATATTACACCAATCTATAGGGAGTCCGTCTGCGTGCATGTGTGTATTTGTGTCAATCCCTGTTTGTGTGTGGCCACGCTGCCGCGCAGGTGTGTCGCAGCAGGGAAATGTCTATTACTTTGTATGATTATGACTGTCCCAGTAACTTCAGGACCAAATTAAATGGTGGTTATTCAACAGAATCAAAGATGAATGAGCAAAGATGGGCAGTAACGCATTACATTTACTCCATTACATTTTGTGTGTGTACTTTTTTACTTTTGGAGTACATTTTTCACAAGTTACTTTCTACTTTTACTTGAGTAGATTTGAGGTGAAAAAACGTGGCCTTTAGCGACATCCGTGGGGAACTGTTGGCACATATGTTGGCGTCATATCTCTCGCTCTCTCTGGCGCACCCTCTTTCTTGCTCTGTCTCTCACTCTCTCTCTCGGGCACTCTCGTTCTCTCTCTCCCTCTCGGGCGCTTTCTCTTTCGCTCTCATATTTATTTATTTTTATTTTATTTTTTTCAACAGAAAGTTACGCAGTGCTTTTGCTACTTAAGTAACTTTTTTGTGGAGTACCTTTTTACTTTTACTTGAGTAGCTATTTGGATGACTACTTTTTACTTTAACTTGAGTAAAATTTTGCTGAGGTAACAATACTTTTACTTAAGTCATTTTTATGGCTACTCTGCCCATATCTGTGAATGAATGAACTTTACTAAGAGGCGTAGCCCAGTGGTAGCTTGGGGGTGCTTGAGCAACCCCAAAATTTTTGAAAGCTACCCCAAAGCAGCGCCTAGGATTAGACTTTAAATTATGTTATTGCTGTGTTAGATACATTAATATTATGAATTAATAAAGTTTGATAATTTCATAAAACATTCCATGTGCTTTTGTTTTAATATAGATTAAAATAAGCATAAGAAGCATTCTGCAGTCCTACTGCTCGGTGCCGACTCCAGCCGAAGCGAAAACAGCTTCCCTGATATGTCAGCTGGGAAGGAGAGCGCACAATCAAGTTCAATTTTGTTCAATTTGCTGTCTCACTCCCTCTCTCTCTCTCTCTCTCTCTGAGACTTTTATAATGAGTTGTATTAAAATGACATGGATATCCATGATATCCATATTGATTTTAATACGTTTTGTAGTAAAATGCCCAGCAACCCCATAGATATTTTAAGCAACCCCTAAGCAACTGCACTAAAAATATTCTAGCTGCGCCACTGCCCCTCACAGCGCGAGTGCAGAGTGCTTCACAGTGATAGCAGACAAGTAAAAACAAAAACAAACAACGACATACATTTGCTGACAAGAAACACATCAATAAATTAAGACAACAAGAAAACAACATTTCAACAGCATATGAATAAAAGCAGGAAACAGTGGCTATAAATGACCGAAAACCTGTCTGAAAAAACTTGATTTTCATTGTTTCTGAAAGAATCCACTGACGGGGCGGTTCTCAGGTCTAGAGGAAAGGCATTCCAAAGTCTAGGGGCTGTTGCCTCAAAGGCACCATCTCCCTTGGTTTTTAATCTGGTCCTGGGGACCACAAGGAGATGCTGTTCAGCAGATCTAACGCTAGGTTTCCACTACAGAGAGGTCCGTATACGGTCCGTACACGGGCAGTACGTATACGGTCCGGTTGGAAGATTGCTGTTTCCATTGTCAACAAAACTCCTGCTTGCGGCGCATTGGTATTCGCGCGTGAACATACATAACTCGATAACACACACTACATGCAGCCCGCCCCCATGCAGTTGTCAACAATAGCACGTGGCTACGAAGCAGCGCAGTGCGTGTGCTTGTGTGTGTGTGTGTGTCTGCGTGTGTGTTCGCTTGTTTCTGTTCTTTTGTGTGTGTGTGTGTGTGTGTTTGCACGCGGTTCTGTGCCTTGCGCAAAAACCATCTCAACTCAACGCAGTAGCTACAGAAAACATATTCTACCACCTGGACAGGTTGAAGCGGCAGTTCGGCGCAAGAGATGTGTGTGTGTGTGTGTGTGCGTGTACTGCACTCTTGTGTGTGTGTGTGGCTGCAACGACAGAAATGCGTGTGTGTCTGCGTGCGCGTGTATGTGTGTGTGTGTGTGCATGCGTATGGGACTGTTGTGTGTCCATCTGCGTGCGTACGGCACTGCTGTGTGTGCGCCTGGAGGATAGACAGGAGGCTGCGACAACAGAAATGTGCGTGTGTCTGCGTGCGCGCGTGTGTGTGTGTGCATGACACACACATGCATACACACACGCTCACACACACACACAACAAAGCCGCGTGGACGAGGCCGCTTCGGTTTAAACTTAGGAATATACATCTTCGCCTTTCATGCACTGGAGCGCACAGTCCGCTGATTGATCAGCGCTGCTGTCAATCACTGAGCACACGGCCACGCCCCCAGTACGTACCGTATACGTGCGGTGAAAAATCAAAATAAATGATTTTCTGTACCGACCTGGACCGTACGTCTACCGCACGTATTTCAGCACAATGGAGCATGTTACAACGGTGACAACACGTTTGTTTGCTCACGTATACGGACCGTACAGAAAAATCTCTGTAGTGGAAACCTAGCGTAAGTCAGCCGGTGATGTAGGCTGGAGCTTGGCCATGGACTGCTTTGAAGGAGAGCGTGAGGACTTTGAAGTCGGAAGAAATTAGAAGAAAGGAGACAGTAAAAAAGATGGGAGGACAACATTCAGAATGGACTCACTTGAAACAGAGGCAATGAGAGCTGCGGAGGACAGAGAGGGATGGAGAGAGCTGGTCAACAGATCATCTGTGGTGCCCCAAAGACCCTCCAGGGTACCGGGATAGGTGATGTATGTTTCTCCAATGACCAGACCTTAACACAGATCAGTTCTCTTTATATAGTATTCTTCAGCACAATAGTTTAGCAAAGTTGGCAAAGACCAGTAGATCACTGACCTCGACTAGCTCCCACCCCCGCCCTTGCTCAAGGCCAAAGCCTCACAAGACTTTGGCCCAACCCTTTTTTGCAAACATAAAGAATGAGACTTTTGGATAAAGGATCACACTTTCGAATCACAGTCTTGCATATTACTGCCAACCACAGAAGCTCATGTGTGCACGTTTGGTATGGCCAGGTCAACTAGACCCTCCATTCTTAACCAGGAGTCAGAGAATCCCTAGGGGTCCACAGGCACACCCCGGTGGGGCCGCAGAAGACAGTTTTAAACTGGGGGTCCCCAAAAGGACTGAATGTGTCGATATATGCATTTACTCCAGCCTTCCACCACCTAAGTGCATTTTTAAAGAAATGAAACAACCATCAAGAGAAACCAACACATTTTACCAGCAGTTTGAAGTGATACTAGGCATTTTTTCCTCAGTAGTACAAATGTTGCTGCCATATTATCGATTTCCAGATACAAAAAATTGGCTGTATCCCTTTAAACGAAGGGGTCCACGAGTTAACTTAAACCAGCAAAAGGGGTCCTTGGGGTGAAAAAGGTTAAGAACCTCTGATGTAGACCTCAGTCCTGGACCACAGCCTACTAAAGGCAAGGCTACAATGCTGCATAGATAGCATTTGTCTGTATATCGTTGATTTTTAACAACAGCACTATTCAAGTTTTAAACCCATTTGTCTTATTTTCAAGTTGTTTGGTGCTCAGTACACCCTCTAGTGGGCATTGTCGCCCCAGAATTAACAGCATGAGCAACTTAAAATGACATTGATAGTTTTCTTGCATCTTTTAAATAAAAGGCACAAGAAATAAGTCTACTCGAGAGTGGCGTGTTGGACCATTAATCAGCATGTAAATGGAGGATATTTTTTCTATGGTTCTGGAAATGCAGGAATTGGACGACAAGGAGTATTTCCAATATTTAAGATGTGCACCACAAATTTCGTTTAATACTCTTCTTTGTTAATTTTCATAAATGGGAGAACTTTGGTCCCGATTCTGCCCCCACAATTTCCAGTGGTAAAAGGTGGCATTTCTGTTTTTTTTATTTTTTCCAACTTACAATTAAGTAACTTCCCATGCCGGTAGTGTGTCTGAATTTGGGTGTGATCTGTCTGTGTAAAAAACGGTCCTGCTACATGCATATTTACAAGGTTACAATTATTCTCATGTCGCATTGTTGTTTTTTTTATTGATTATTATCATCATGTCCCATGAATCCCTTGGCAAAAGTAACTGTAATATAGATATCTAGATTTTTGTACTCTGATATTACTGTAATGTGATTATGTGTAGTCCTTTCCTCATTTTCCACTATCTCCACTAGTAGCAGAATAACATGTGTCGCCGATCCGGTAGGTCTGACCCATAGAAGGTATATAAAAATGAACACCGCGTTTGTTTTGATGTCCGTGCCTGTTTCCGGGTTGGTATGGGGGGAGCCCCGTCTCCGGAAATCGCGCCCTATGGTAGTTTCCAATACAAATATTCCAATCTTAGCAGCCTGTTTTAACCTATTTAAAGATCGTTTCTAATTGATGTTTTAATGTATATTGTCAGGATAATTAACGGTTCATTGTGTGAGGGGAGTCATAATTTCACACAGGCATCAAATTTGGGGTTAATATTTTTTATTTCAGCTCCCGTAGGATCCCATTCATTCTGACGCTGTCGTTGGCGCCCCTAGCGGACAGTACCACCGGAAGAAGTCGCGTGAAGGGTGTCTCTCTCTCTCTACCTCTAATTGTCTCCGGATATACGGGCACTTTCAGCAATGGCACCGTGCTGTCGGAGGCTTCAACCCGGGTAGGATGAAAGCAATGCGATGACGTCACGCATGCTGCGTCTACTTATATACAGTCTATGGTTACTACCTACTGTACCAGGATGCCGACCGAATGTCCGAAGTCAAATTCCACGTCTGTGTTTATCCACAACCTGACAATAAAAGGATTCTGAGTCTGACATCAACCTTGTCCGTGCTCAGGTGTGCTTCAGCCCCCAGGCCACACGAATTCTGACGGCCAGCGCTGACCACACCTGTCGCCTGTGGGAGGTGGAGACTGGTCGCTGCCTGCAAGTGCTGGACGGACACACTGACGAGATTTTCTCCTGCGCCTTCAACTACGAGGGAGACACCATCATTACTGGTCTGTACACAGCGCACAGGAATGAACAAAGTCTTTATTTGAGCATGCTTGGAGTACAATAGATGTAACCTGTGCAAACCTGCGCCAAGGCCATGGGGTCACTGATGCCAAAACATCTAGACCGGGGGTGGGGAACGTTTTTCCCATCAAGGGCTGTTTGTAAATTTATAAAATCTACCAAGGGCAGCAGAGTTCCTGGCGTATATTGAATGTGATTTTTCACTAATTTTTACTGTCCTAAAGCTGTATTTTACCCGCGTGCTGAGACAAGGAGATGGGATGGCAAGTTTTCCTGCTATCGAAACGGCTCTGTCGGCGTGATCATCTGTCTCACACGCGTGCAGTATCCATTGCAACATTTACCACGGGGTCCCATGTAGTCTCCCTAGGTTATTGTCAAACTTTCTGGGTCCCACATAGACTTCCGAAAGTATTCGTTTTGTAATCCGACCGACGTGCGCATCCGTATTCCAGTCGACTGCCTGCTGCTGCTCCTCCGTACTGCGTACTCAAAATAAAAAGATGTGGCGCTTCTACAACTCTCCGCTGAATTGTGAGGAACAACTTGAGTCCATATTGCACGCTCTGGGACGCCCCGCTGTCTATGTGTGTACATGCTCAGTGTGCTGTCTGTGTGTGCATGCAGGCGGCCTGTGCACTGTGTGTGTTCAGTCAGCTTCAGCAAAATGTATTTCAATTTATTTTTTGATATTTTTAATATATAATAAATTTAGGAATTGCTTCGCGGGCCAAATTACAGGGTGTCGCAGGCCGGGTGCGGCCCACGGGCCGCCGGTTCCTCATCCCTGATATAGACGCTATTATGTTACTTATAGGCTACAGAAATGCACCAATATTTAATCACCTGTCACCAATGGTGCGTGAGCACGCTCTTGGTGGTTACGCGGATTATAGTCATAAACATTAAATATTTTGGGGATCTGCCAGAGGTGGGACATGAACCTGGGTTTTCAGCGTGGCAGACTGCTAACTGCTACATTATCTGAGCTGTGTTAGTACCACGCAGTAGAGAGGAGGCAACTGCTGCAGTTTGTAAGCACATAACAGTAGTCAAGCGCACGCATATCTTATGTTACTTACAGGCTACAGAAATGCACTACAATTTAATCACTTGTTCCGTGTCTCATTTCCAACAACTCTACAAAATTTCATGCAGATCCGTGCACAATTCTTTCAGTTATCCTGCTGACAAACCAACGCGACCGAAAACATAACCTGCTCGGCGCTAGTAAAGAAAAAATGAAGCACTCGTTTCCATAATCAGCAACTAATCGACTACATAATTGTTAGTTGCAACCCTACTGGTTATCATAGCATGAAACCTTATCTTTTAAGAGTATTTATTGACAGTCTTCTCTTCCGTCTCAACAGGCAGTAAGGACAACTCCTGTCGGATATGGCGCTGAACGACATTGACGGTGGAGGCCATTACGATGTGAAAGACAAAGAATGTTTTGTGTCACTTTTCATT
>OMKY01067264.1:4105-24139 GCA_900302395.1 Bregmaceros cantori | reverse complement strand
AAGCCAGCAGTAACTGTAGTATTGTCCCAAAAGAGTTTGAACAATTAAATCAAGGCGAGACGAGAAGTTGAGTAGACTATCCCGATCAATCAAGCGATTGGTTCAGCTAAGTTAATATACATTTTTAAAATTCTGATAAAACGTCCATGTTCGTGCTGCCCAGTAGCTCAGTTGGTTAGGCAGAGCGCTGGAAACCACGCATATGCCTTAATGGCGCGGTGAGTCAGTGGCTTGAATCTCGCCACTGACGTATTTCCCGCATGTCTGCCCCCCATCTTCATCAGTTTCCGCTAACCCTAATAAATAAAGATTGGGAAAAACAGCCTAATTGGGCTGGAAAAAACATTTTAAAAAAATGTCCATGTTCAACAGCGCACCCACCTGAGAGCCACGCGCAGGGTCTTCCTTGCTGGAGGTGCGTCGTCGTCAGAATGGAAGCCAGTGTCGCTGTCCATGTCAAAGCCGCCTGGCCGGTCAGCATCGATTCCTGCGTCGCTGTTCTCTCCTGCATTGCTGTCGAAATCACTGCTGTCGTCAGTCAAGCCTGTGTCAGGAGAGGGGCTGGCTTTGGCTCGCTCGGCTGCCTGGAAGAAAGCCCCGTCGCAACTGTTGTCGCTGCTGTCTTCTGTGACCGCGCCCTGAACAGAAACACTTTATAACTGAGTGTGTCTCCGACATGGACTGTATATAAGTAGACGCAGCGTGCGTGATGTCATCCTATTGCTTTCATCCTAGCCGGGTTGAAGCCTCCGACCGCGTGGTGCCATTGCTGAAAGTACCCGTATATCCGGAGACAAGTAGAGGTAGAGAGAGTTCTACGGTAAGTGAGAGAGACACCCCACACGCGACTTCTTCCGGTGGTACTGTCCGCTAGGGGCGCCAACGACAGAGTTGGAATGAATGGGATCCTATGGGAGCTGAAATAAAAAATATTAACGCCAAATTTGACGCGTTTGTGAAATTATGACCCCTCCCTCACACAATGAACCGTTAATTCTCCCGATATACCTTAAAACATCAATTAAAAACGATCTTTAAATATGTTAAAACAGGCTGCCAAGATTGGAATATTTGTATTGGAAACTACCATAGGGCGCGATTTCTGGAGACGAGGCTCCCCCCCATACCAACCCGGAAGTAGGCACAGACATCAAAGCGAACGCGGTGTCCATTTTTATATACCGTCTACGACAAACGTCAGAGTGATCCAATCTAATTCTTTAGAAAACTAAAAAGGTCACAGCACACGCAGCGTCGGGAGTTCGCTTTCCCCTCACTGACTGACTGATGTGCTGCAGGTCTGTTTTACACGCTCTCACCCTCCCCTTTCAAGTGAATCCAGTCAAAAAAAAAAGGGGGGGGGGGTTCCATTTGCCAAACTTCAAGCTATGGGCTGACTTTTTAAAAATGTAATTTATTTTATACACAAGTGATCATTAAAAACGTACATATAAACGGTAATGTTTTTCTTATGGTAGAATGCCTTGATCATCATTTTATATTCACTTCAAAGCCTTCACTGACCATTTTTTAAAGGCAGATATGTCTACATTCATAAATGAAAGATCAATCATTAATTGATTCATAACTGTTTTACAATGGTTGGTTACTCCAATGGGACTACAAGCATAGAAAAAAATAGTTTTTTTTTCTGTCCAATAAATAAATGAAGTACAAACATTAATTAATCTACAATGCCAGTTGCAGTGCATAAAAACACATGTAGACTTTACAATAGAACAAAAACTTACATTGTCATCAGAATCGAAGCCCTTAAACTCCTCATCAACGTCTGGTTGTGTGAAGATCATGGCCAACTCATGCTTCTTGGACTTGGAACTCACCGTCTGAGGAGCAGGCTTGGAGAAGCAAAAACAGCCATGGGACATTGTACACGTTTAAATAAAAAAATTGATCAAGCGTTTCACTAGACCAACATGTGGTTCCATTGCAGCCCATGGGAGCAGATCTTGTGGTCCCCACAAAAGGAGGATGTCATTGATTCACAAAATTGAACAATTTTGAAGTTGAGTCGATTAAGGAATCAAAAACATTTAAATCAATCCACTTTCTTACCAAACAATTAAAAATCGAGAATGTGTACTACAATACAAAAAAAAAATACAAAAAACAAACAAAAACAAAAATTTGATCAATATGTGTACCGCACCAACCAAGAAGAATATCTGTCCATGGTTGGTCCATAATATCCAAATACCTTCAAGACCATTGGGGAATGAAAAGTTGATTATAACCGATTAATCGTAAAAAAAAATTGCCGATCAATTCGCGATCAGAAATAAAGGCCCTTGATTTTGAATTACCCTCAGTAAGTTGCAGTCATAGACTGTCAAGAGGCAACACGACCCCCACCCCCTCCCCTGGCCTGAATCGTACACGCCTCCTTCCACCCATTCACATTACGGCCCCAATCGATAACGATTTTTCAGGCCAAACCCGAATAATAATTTGGTCGGGGAGGAGAGTGTCCGTTAGAACAAAAACAGACTACGGTTCTCATTTTCCAAGTATTTAAATTGACTTCCTAATAACAATAGATTGTGGTTATTGTAATATGCATGGCAATTAACTAAATAAAAATTAATGCAGTATTCTTAAAGGTTATCAAGTCGTATTGCTTTTTTCAAAGTAACGTGGATTACTTGAAAAAAACAACATCAATGTAAAATGTTTAATAAATAACCCCATGGTTTATATGGATTAGAATGGTAAACAGCTGTAGGTTAAGGGAAAGTTATTTGAAGTAATCAATTGCACAAATAATACCCTGATCCTGATTTGCAATTTCCTACATGCAGGGTTTTAACTCAAGTCAGACCCTTCTAAAACCGACTGTCGTTTCCAATCCTGCCCATTGTTGCGTTGGAATTACTGGTCATTTAATACAATCGACAATCAAACAAAGTAATTTTATAAAGTTGGTAGATGATAACAACAATTGACCGCCAGTTACCTTGGAGCGCATGTTGGCCGTGGAGGGTTTGAACCTTGTTAAAGGGGCAGATGGTTCGGCCAAGAGTCTGCAAAGTGCGGGGTTTAAACAGCGATGAATGGAACCCAGTCTGCAGCAGAGCACATGCACCCCCTGGATGATGTGTTGTTCGGCAGCGGTCCTCCAACCATACTCCACATCTACGTTATTTCGACGTATTCTGTGATCTTGTTGAAGGGGAATGCCGCCCTAGTCATATTCCTTGTCTACGTGAACTAACGCGCACCTCTGCCTTGTTTGGACGCAGGGCAGTGAGTCATGGCGCACGTAGTGTGTGTGGACCCAGCTCTGCTAACTTTCTGTAGAGTTGGTATACACATTTGGCAATATCGCATCCAACTTCACGGTGATCAGCCCTCGTCCCAACACCGCCGTACATCATTCACTTCACACGTTAAGCGGTGAATTGAGTCTTGGTTCTAGGGAATTAAATGACCGCAGTTGGCCGCGTTGCCCATCACATCGATCTGGGCTAAAGTCGATCTGTTCGAGGGGGGAGAGAAGTACGTTGGACTTCGTTTTTCATTTTATCTCGCGCTTCTGGCACATTTTTGTGCCCTATTAATGGGCCACACCCTCTAGTACGCTAAACATTCTCCATGTTGATCGTTCGTGGTTAACATACCCGATGTCGATTCGAGTGGTCGTTTCCGCGCCCCCACTCCCACTTTCCGTGGTACGACCCGAGGTTTTCGCGCGAAAGCCTGGTGGGCGCAACCAGGGGGTGTGGCAGCTTGGTCTGCGCTCCAAAAGCAAAGCTAAACAACTTTCCTAATCAGAATGATCTTTGATTGATATTTGATATGCAATATGTTTTTCCAGTTTCCTTCAATATATACACTTCAGATGTTCTGTTTTTGTTACACAGGCTGACTTTAAAGATTAATGTTAAAGCCTGGCACCTGGACAAAGCTATACGGCTGTTGCTGAAACTCGGGCCAAAGGGCAAAGCCTCTTGGACAATCTCTATCATTCATTGCCTGAGGCATTGATCAAACAGTGGTTGCAAAGGGAGGATGCTATCAATGTGTTGAAAAACTGAAGGGTTTAGAAGGCCCTTTATGTGTAGGGAACCTACACCTGCAAAATATAACATATAGAGCTCCTTGATTCCTCATTTCCCATGATGGCTACTATTTTGTCATTCTCGTATATATATACGAGAATGAATATTGTCATATTTACCTCCACCAAGGTTATGCTTTTGGTTGTGTATGTTTGTTGGTTTGTTTGTCTCTTTACAAAGAGAGAGATGATTCCAGTTTCCGGATCATGATCCGAAACTGGAATTTTTCATTGTTATTATCATAATCACAGCAGAGATCGTTTTTAGGCTAGGGTCGTTTTTAAAATATACTTGTTCCCATTTCAAGCGATTGTGTGCATGTAGCGGTGAGTGAGGATGTCAAGTCACTTTGAAGATGAATGAATACATAGCACTTCTAGCATAATTGACCCTCTGGCCTTGCAGAGGTTTGCACTCTCCGAATGGTTCTATTTTTTTCTATTATTTTTTGGCTGCAAGCGCCGTTTTTCATTTTGTATTACAAGAGATAGTGACAGGATTAAATCTGAAACTGGGATGAAGAGTTGGGAGGGAGACATCCTCTCATGAGGATGAATAAAGTAGCAATCTCTTTTGATAACTTTTCACTCCTTTTCTGATCTGTAAATCAGCCATTACAGAAGCTGATTACTTGTCTAGATGGAAAGAAATCATTATTTCTCCCATTTCCTTAATATATGCCTGACCTCTCCTTTTATCCATTCTTTTGATTGATCTATTGCATCAGCAGTCTTAGTCAGGAATGGACCTTCTTGTTATGTCCACAGCCATTTCTGTCTTGTGCTAAGGAACATCAATGTGCCACTTTCCCATTGTGACTATTTAGTCATTAACAACTAAAAAAAAAGTACAATTATTTCTCACTCATTGGATTAAGTATCAGGATTGTCAGATGGATGGTGCAGCAGCTTCCTGAAGAGTAGTCTTTTAACTCTGAGGCTCATAACAGGTGATGGAAATAGTTGATTATATCCTGCCTGAACTGAAGAATTCCATGTTGATTATTCATTGCTGCATCAATCTGCATGGCGATACAGTGATCATCTGTATGTCACTGACTTTAGTTGGTTTCCCAGTGGTGTGTGTGAACCCATGCCACCTAAGTGATTGTTTAACATGATGGGAATATGAGCCCTCCCATCATTACCCTGAAGGTAAATCCAAAACTTAACTGCACTAACTCTTACCGCAAAGCTCAACCACCCCAATAACTTGGACTGTTAACCTTTCACAACCTCTGACCGTCTTCAAACCATAACCTCCAAAACAGGGGTTTTAATCTTTTTTTTTTTTATTACAAGATCCCCCCTTTCCTGACCCAAAGTAAGTAGATCTTTGATTGTAATTGGTCAGTGTTCTTCTCGAAAAACTCACTTATTTCCCCCAGGGGTGGGAGTCTGTATCATGGTAAATGCATACATCAACACATTCAGACATTCTGTGGACCAAACCAATTCTTTCGTGAGCTCCCTGAAGGGTTATGGCAGACCCCTAGGGGGTCCTGGACACCTGCTTAAGAATGGGGGCTCTACAGTAAACCTAACTGGAAGTGGGAAGGGTAAGAAACATCATAAAAGGACACAGGGCGAAGGGCACCAAATCAATTTGTATTGTTGCGGTCAGTTTTTTGTTTTCTTTTGCCCTGCAAAACACTTTTCACTGTAGCAACTTGCTTTCCCAAACACTCAGATCTTAGTAATGCTGTTGTTCAAAAGTCATTATAAACATCTTTTATAGAAAGAAAATCAAACACATTTTCCAGATGCTTTAAAAGGTAACCCACTGTTAGCGGTCCAACAACAAAACATTACTTCACAGTACATTTTGACATCGCGGCCCACAGTTCCGCCCACAGTTAGCTTACCACGTGCAACCAGAAATGTCTAGGTTTTTTTCTTGTTTTGTTTTTTTAAAGAGAAAAGTACAATTTCAACTGTTTGTGTCCAGTGTCCAAAAATTACACTGTAAAATAATGACGTCAAGCCACCAGAGTATGACGTACGCAATCAGAAATGAAATATAAATAGAACAATTTTAATTAAATACATAATAATACAATGAGGTCGTGGCTCCATCTCACTGTCTAGCAACACAATGGGTTACTACTGCTTGCATCACAGAGCGGCAGCGGGTTCGGTAGACGGCAAAAACATGGTTTGACGGGTGGAGACATTTACATACTCAAATTCACGGCGGGCCAAAAACGGGAGGCTTTCAAATACACGAGTGGGCGGGTCACAAGGTAGAGGGGGGACAAAAAAATTGCCAATGTGTTTATTAGCACGAGACACATAAAAGGCAAACATGACATCGATTTTGTCTAGTGAAAGGTGAAAGATGAACTGGTCTTCAGACCTCTGGTGCCAGCGCACGGTCACAAATTATTTGATCGGGTTAAATTAGAAATTTAAAAATGATGGTGGACAGGTCGGGTGGAGGTCCAAAAACAAATAGATGGGATGGGTATTTGGATTGGGTTTTCAAATAATCACGGGTAACTGGTCAGACAATGGGTTTAAAAAATGTGTGTGGCTTTCTCATACTCCACCAAAACATTAAACACAATTAATCACACATTTTAAGATATGGTTACAACCAACGCACGGATTGGTGAGATACAGAAATGAATGAGGAACCAATATTTACTTTTCAAGTTTGACAGCATTAGTTAATATGGATGGAGATACTTGCAGTGATGGTTCCAAAAACAAATAAAATGTTTGCAGTATTTCTGGGTGGCCAAAGAGCTTTTGTTAAATGATTTCCATTCACGTTTTTCCGATTCGTTTTTTTTGTGACACTTAACCCCCATCCCTACTCACTTCCTCTTAGCACTGTTAAATCCAACGGAACCATCATGTTGTTACAAAATGGCAATAATTCATGTTATTACATGCTGTCCTGTGCGCAAACTCACCCTGCATCTCTAAATATGAGGGCCGTATTGGTGCGTTTGTATTTTCAGTCATTGACAAAGGTTTGAGCTGGTCAGTTCAGAGTGACCTGGCAGGAAATACAGACACTTATGAAGACCTTTTTCTCGGGGGACTATAGATTTGTTGGTAGAGTTCTCACAAACGGAGTGTTGAAGACCGAAAGGTTGGCGGTTCAAATCCTGGCTCAGACAGTCTCAAACTGAATCAATGGGTCGTGGTCAGAGAGTAAGTCCAGAAAGTAATAGTAGCAGTTTTGGTTATATCTGTGCACTGCAAACATATGTTGTCAGCGATTAGTAGTTCAATATTTGCACTAATTAGGATTAGGTAGGCTGGTATTGTGCTGTAATTATGAAATGTATAATAATATTTGTCAGGAGATCTCAAGGACTCTCAAAAACAATCATTCAAGGCACAGTGCCAGGTGGAAGGCAGAGAGGAAGACAGAGAAAGCGATGGGAAGATGAACATCCAAGAGAAGACAAGGTGCAGGCTGAGCGACACCATGCGAGGACAGAGAAAGCTGGTTGCAAAGTCTTCAGTGGCGCCCCAACGGTCAGCCAGACTACGGGACTGATGATGGTGGTGGTATTGTGCCCGTTTATGGGTTGAACTAAAACATGGCAGAATTGTTACTTTCTGGGACCGAATTTCTCTTGTGTTACTTGCATAGCAGCTGTCGCCATTTGTGTGTGAATGTGTATAAACAATTTCTTGTTTGGGATTACTAGACAAAGATGAAATAAGAAAACTTGTATTCTCAAATGAGCCAATTGACAGCTAGCATAAGATACATGTTTTCAGTAAAGGCTGATTCATACTAGAATATGTCTGCGTTTTAGGTAATTCCTATGCACATTGTTTGATTTGTGATTTGTTTCAGTAGCAACTTCGCCTTTATTCTTGTATCCCTTGAATATGTTTATGAATTAAAGTACAACAGGATCTTGTATAACAACAGAAAAACACAATCTCCATACAAAGAGCACAGCAACGCTCGAAACCTGTTGAGCATAACTGGAAGATTTGAGGTAATTCAACAACTTGTCATGTGAAAACCTAGCCAAATGTAAACCGTGGATGTGATCATTTTGATATGATAAACCATTTGCATATCACCCATTAGACTCCTAATAGACAAAGGATTTGCCCCTCATAATTACATTCAGCGATACAAGAAAAATTAAATTTTCAAGTGTGTTAAGTAAGCCATTGCAGTGTATTACTGTAATAAAGTATACAATTAATGGCTGCCCTGGAACGTGTTTTGGCAATTGACACATACACGAAATGCTTGGCACAGACATAGCCTGCAATGTGGCAATACTG
The DNA here is from genome assembly GCA_900302395.1 of Bregmaceros cantori. NCBI lineage: Eukaryota > Metazoa > Chordata > Actinopteri > Gadiformes > Bregmacerotidae > Bregmaceros > Bregmaceros cantori. Next base: position 15,795 of record OMKY01067264.1, on the reverse strand, counting down.
AGGTTTTGATGGCATTTAAAATTACCCATACGTTTGTTGCATCAGTTTTGGAATACATCTTCAATCAAACAAGTATAATATGTTGTAAATACATGATTCACTCGGTAGCTCTGTATAAATGTAGTACGATTTTGTATTATCTCGTTAGTCGTGATTTGCAAGCATTGCAATATACTTGTAGTGCCTCCTTTCAGCCTATAGGCGACGCTGTGAGACAGGTTAAACCTTCGTGGCTTACCCAACCCAAACGCTGTTAAAACCTTAACGGCGACCATTTAAAAATATTTTGGTTACAATCACGGCAAGTATTGGTGATGGCAGAATGATTAAGTTAATGAGTATCCACTTACCCCCAAAATCATTAAAATAAATGCCAGCTTTGAGACTTTGAGTGGAAATGCGAAATGTATTTTGGAAAAACCAAAACCAAAAACATTCAGTCTTGCAAAAATGCGTCATATTTAAGATATGTGTTGATAAATCGTTCTGAGCATTAGATGGCATGGACAGAAATAGTTGCAGTAATGAGTTCAACTCGTTTCATTGAAAACGTTCTCAGCACTTCTGGGTGAACCAAGAACTGCCATGGTGACAGAACACAAAAAAGTCATCTTTCCCACTCTCTGGCTGACGACACTGTTGCATGTGTGCACTATGCAGCAAAAAATAAAAATATCAACAACAACAGAACATGACAAATAGAGGAATGATAAAAAATAAATATCAAATAATTAGCATAGAATGACATATCTCGCAATGATGACGTTTCCCGCACTGAGGGAATTCACATTGCCCCTTCTCGAGGGCCAGAACAATACACTTATAAAAAAATAAAATATCCTGCTCTCTCTCATGTGATGAAAAATATCAAAACAACATGAAAATGTGGTAAAAGTGCGTAGATGAATGCGATGACTCGCTATATGATTGCTGCATTCTGCTGTGTCCTATGTTGAACATGAGGAGGGGGGGGGGAACTATAGCAATCTTTAAAATTATTTTACAAAATTGACAATATTACATCATTAACATGGCATGACAATATGAGGACATCATTCTTTGCAAACTTGCCGGATTACGTTGGCTGGCAAAAAAAAGACGAGAAACTCAAAGTCTTTTCTCAGTCTATTGCCATTGGTCCCAACTTGCTTGCGTTGTCCATCAAAATCTGAATGTCCACAGTCCTTTTCAAACACCAGCGCATCCTTTGCACCCACATCCTTTCCAAAGATGCCGCCAAGCCGTCTACTCAGTGTACCCACAAACCTGTTGTTGTATCCAACAGACAAAAAAAATCCCAAGACATTCAATATGAGTGGATACATATTGGTATATACGTCAATGTCAACTTGGCTCCAATTCCAAACTGCCGTACATTAATAACAAAGAAACTAGAACTATTGTCATCACAGTCTAAAGCAATAAAAAAGGAAAAAAAGATCATAAATGCCATCACCGGTAGTGAATGACCAGTCATGCTACCATTTCATAAACAGCGTTGTTGCCACTGTTAGTACCCTAAACTACTGAACTCAGCTGCCTATCGCATCCACACACACACAACACACACACAAATGTGGTAGTGGTGACGTAATATGGGTACACAGTGCACATGTGGATGCGACATGGAGCAGTATTCATTTTCAATGCCGAGCGCCTACTCAATGCTCAACATTCATGACAAATTCAAGGAACATTTAGCCATTGCGTCGCATAATTTGAACATTGAAATGTTCCGGCTGGAAGCGTTGCGTAATTTCAACATGTCTCCTGTTATCCACTCAAATTGAACTTCTGCTCCTTTTTTTACGGCTATTGGAAGTGACGACAGGCTTGGTGGGTACAGCTGCCTGTGTGCTACAGTGCTTTTTTACAGTGTTCTGGGAACTGTGTCAGCGATGTCGCCATGCTTGCAAACCCGGATCAATCGTGATTTTCTTCCGGCAAGAAAAGCAAAAAGCACATAGGCGTTTGTGCCTCCATCTTCCGTTTGTCAAGGAGGCTCTTTCAGATAGTCTACACCTTAAGAGGGCTCGACCCGGACACTGGGCGACGACCTCTCTGTCGGTCTTGTTTGATGAGATCCATGACGTCTTCTTGTCAAGTATATTAAAATTGTTCTCACGTGAAAGACCAAGTAAAACTCTTCATACCTTACCATACCAAACGTTTGTTTTTAATCCTTTTTTTTTGGTAAAGACATCCACAAGCAAAAATTCCAGATTTTTGCAGTGTTGAGTTATTCTCTTTTTTTCAAAGGTCTTTTCATATTATAAGCAAGTTATTTTTTTAAAAGTGACAACTTCCACGTGCAACCAATCAGATGTTCAGCCAAAAAGCCACAGTTTTGCAACTTCTGATTGCTGTAATTAATTAGCATTAGTACTTAATTTGAAGATTACATAATCAATCTAATGACTCATGAAATGACATTGCTTGCTCGAAAATACATGAGTAATTTCACTTTGTCTTCCATGTTAGGACGATATTTAATAAACCTCTCTTGTTTGCAGCTTGTGCGGCCGCAGGGGACTGGAGATCAGTTAGTAGTGTCTGGTTGCTTGTGTTTGCTTGTTAGTGTGTGTGTGTGTGTGTGTGTGTTAGTGTGTATGTGCACGCTTGCAGAGTCTCAGGCTCGCGGTTCAAGTTTGTGTGAGAGCTCAAATAGAGTCTGTTGATTGTCAATGATGTGCAAGCAGTGGACGCACGCCCGCACCTCGGCGCTGTCACCCCCGGTTACCTCGTTACCTGCAACACACACACGCACACAAAGACATACATAGGGAAAGACACAATTATGATGCAGGATGGAATTGATGATTTGACATTGAAACATTAATACTTACATGACATAAATGGTCGATTTACATTAAACATTACTCAAACAAAAAGCATTCAAGTCCAGACACTATACTAAAAATGTGATTATGTGATAATGTCATTTCATTTTATATAACTATGCTGCATACAGATTTGAGCCTACAGTACTGCCATAGGCAGTGATATCAACAAGCTAAAATGTCAAAACACAATAGTAACTCAAAAGCCATTATAAATATCAGCTGCAACAAACCACAAACTGTAATGTCCCTGTTGAAAAAGTGTCCAGCTATTAAGTAATATCAGTTTGGTTATGTGGAGTTTGTGGTGTTCGGTGAACACTGAAGTATTACCATGCTACATATTAGAGGATAACATTGACACACTCAATCTGGGCCGCAGGTACTTAATATAGTATAACTTAGATATTTTAGCGTGCATCCACTAATTATGAAGCTAGAAGGAAAAATGAGATGAGCGTTATATGTCTAGTTCTAACATTTTCTCGGCAGAGGTCGACACACTGTATGTAGTATATATTACACTATGCATGGAACGCATCCAACTATTTTTGTCCTTTATTTGCATATCCACCTCCCACCTGTCTCAGATTTCTTTCTACCACCCACACCACATGGTGAAAATGGAAGTCACGTGGCTTGACTCCGGTTGCTTGGCAACAGCGATCGGGGAGACAGTCGAGCTGCTCTTGTGGTGTGTAGCCACTGGAGGGCGATATGTGTGCTAGAGTGTGTTGGTGCTTTTATATATATATATATATACACACACACACACACACACACACACTTTTATTTAATTTTTTCTGTTTGATTTATCATTGGGAATTTTCAATAAAACCTACAAGCCTAAAGTTGTAGTTCAGAAAATACGGTATAGAAACAGAATAATGTCTCACCAGACTGGTCGCTTTGACAGTGTCGGATCAGGCGCACCGTGTCAGCTATCATGTGCTAGAAGAAAAAGGAAGAAGATGTGAGGAGAAAGGAATGAAGTAGAAAGGAAAGAAATGCAGAATAAATGTTCAAAAAACAACAATAACTGAAACACAACAACTAATATTCAAATAATGATCATAATGTTCAGGAATTCATATTATGATCCATTGATGTATTCATAAACTGGCATGGCGTTTGGCTGAGCTTCCCTGAACACCATCCTTCAGGAACTTTTGAAGCGTTCTTTATGTTGTCATTGAATTATATTGTTCCTTTTTTGTTTGTATACCATGAAGCATCTCTTGAGAAATATTAAATAACATTTGACACCAACAATCTCACCGGGTCTTTTATAAATATACTAAAAAGAAAATATACCATTCAGTTGGCTTTGGCTATATTACAATTCCCATACACTGATATAACATGCATTTAAAATATACAGAAATAGAAGAATAAAATAGATAAAAAGCATCCTTAATTCACATAGAAATGAAATGCTTTCATACTGTATTGCAGCTATATGACTTGGGTGATTGAGTGAATCCTTCAGATAGGAAAGTGAAGATTCTAACTATTTAGAAAGTGACAATACTACGCATGCATGCATTTGCCATGGTTCACAGCCAAATGCCACAAAGCAAAGCACACAAGGACCAAAAGAGTCTGCAGATCAACCCCCTATGTTCGGCCAGTGGTTCAAAGATAACAGTACAACTCAATGCGGCGCAGGGCGTCTGGTTTTCTGGTCGAAATGTCCGTAGATGCCATTCTGAAACCACCGATGATGCAATCACATTGATTTTAGGCTCTGCATTTTGATCTCTAAATTTCATGCACAAAAACTGACATGGGAGGCTGGCGGTCTTTAAACAAGACGTTGTTGGGTTACTTTACCACTGGTGGGTTTTACTTGTGGTATTGGTGATGGTTATTGGTGGTAGTTGGTGTGGTGTCATGGTTGTGGATACTTGGGTCAGACAAGAGTGCTGTGTCCGACACATTTGGGTATTGATTCAGACAGCCGATGCCTAAACCCTGGCGTGTCAACAGTCGACGAACGCGGGGATCACGAGACTGGGCCTTTGCATATCCAGAGTTCTGTGAGGCCTTGGTTTCTTGATCTTGATTGGGAACCTTGTCGCTTTTGCTGGATGCCCCGGGAAAATCTTAAATCTTTGGCTAGGACTCGCAGCACACACCGCTATCGAGATATCGCCTCCCCTCATCGACATGCTGCAGGTGCGTTTCCCCGCTTTCTTGACCCCCTTCACACTAACCTTGTCAGTAAACAACTTCAAAAAACAACTTCAAAAAACTGTTCAACTCAATGTATTATTGAAGGGACAGGAAATGAAAAGCCTTCTAAGAAAGTGTAACCGATTTTTCCACACATAATGAAAGTACAGAGAAACACACAATACAAGGAAATGAAGCAACTCACCAGCTTTTCAAAGTTGACCAGGTTGTCATGAAACGTCTTGTTGCCCTCATGGATGAACGTTATATCTGCAATGACAATAAGGTTAATCACTTCAGTCTTACAAAAACACACTTATTGGCAAAGGTGAAAAAGACATTTCAGAATGGGAAATTTGTCATCTACAAAGTCCGTTTTGATATCGGGGGGCTGGCTGTGGCTCAGTTGGGAGACCGGCTGTGTCAAGGACTAGAGGGTTGAAGACCGAAAGGTTGGTGGTTTGAATTCCAGCTCTGACAGTCTGTATGCCAGAGTGTCTTTGGGAAAGACACTGAACTTCAAATTGCTCCCGTTGGGTCGTGGTTGAGCACCTCTTGTGGCCATTGCTGCCATTGGTGTGTGAATGTGTTCATAATTTGCCGATTGGCATTACTAAAAATTCTAAATCAACCCCCCCCCCCAAAAAAATCAAGGCATCATTTGCACAGAATTCAAATATCAAACTATCAATCAAACTTAATTTAAGCCATTTGTATTTGAGCCCATTACATTGGGTTGTCTGTGATTAGAAAGAAAATAAAAACTACCTACAATCCCCTCACGGACATCCGGGTGAAATATAGCAATTCTGCCGTACCAGTTTTGTGCAATCATCTTATCATGTCTCAAATTGCAATGTTTAATGGCTCTGTACTGCCTGTCCCAAAAATAAAAAATAAAATTAATGTATTAATTCAGACGAATGTGTGGTATGCCAACACACTCATTACACCCCCTGTAATTAATGAAGATTAACCATTTTAACAGCCTGAAAGTAGTGATATGTGTGAGTGTGTGTACCTTTCAGCAGCAGGGGCATAAAGGGAATCTTGGGAGGCTTCATTCTTTTGAAGGCTTCTCTGTAGGCTTTATGGTTTAGAGAGGGGTCCTGGGGGACAGAGCGGGAGGAGGATAAAGGCGAGGCCAAGAAATGTATTTCAATTACACTGTATGAATTAAACATCTAATGCTGACATGTTGTGTGTCAGAACAAGGACAGAGAAAAACAGAGGAAATCTAAATGCAGTGCATTATCTATTCAGTGGAAGACAATCTGGGATTAAGCACTAAATACAAACACAATTGCAGGGCATATTAAAGCTAGACTATCCGGCTTCTTTTGTCATTTTTAAACATATTTTCCCCAGCATCAGCACCATTTTTCATCTTTATTAGACAGGACTAGTCGGAAACTGGGTTGAAGAGATTGGGAGTAGACATCACAGACAAGCCGACAAGAATATGCAGTTTCTTGAATGGTAGATGACTACTGCTGCCGCTACTACTATTGGTATTACTACTAATCCTACTGCTGCTACTGCTACTTCTGCCACTACTACAATAACAAAAACGTGACCCATCACTTCCACCCCATCCACTTGAGTGAATGGGCAAATCACATGCTCCATTGGGATTAAAGAAATACAGTTTCACAAGTACATCTTTAATACAGTGTCAGGGATCAGCGCTGTGTGTGAAGTAATAGCGAAATATATTCTTCCATTGCTAATGCTATTAAGGCAGTAAACGATAACCTCTTATTAGACCTGTCTATTAAGTACAGTACATGCAATGTTATCCCTTCTCTTTGGTGTCAAGATGTTTTGTGAGTAAATGTGTTTGTGAGTAAAAGTGTTTTTGTTGCCGTCTATCTTTTCTTTTCTGTAAATGATGAGATAGATAAAACCAGCTACACACTTCCAAATTGCTTCCATTTAAACCCGCTAGGTGAGTTGTGTGGAGCTAAAACATGCTAACAAAGTACTGCTGCCAGCCAGAGTGAATGCACACACGAAGACAAATGTATGGTAGGATGTTTGAACAACATACCGTGATCAGCTCCAGCTCTGAGAAGAGCTTCTTGAACTTGCCGGGACATTTCTACACAAGAACAGAAGAGACAGAGATGAAAGCAGGTCTGTAGGTGGGTGTCCCACAGATGCACGCAACAGCAGACTGCACCAAGGGAGCTAGTTTTTAATTAGAAGACTGCAAGTTCACCTCGTACACAGCAAACAGATCTCTCCTGGAAACCTGCCTGTCAGTTAAGACTACACAGACATTGAAATGTATCTGCGGTGCCTACACCTTTTCAGGAGTACTCTTTAAAATGATCAAGTGGTCAAGATCTACGACGTTAAAATTCCCTAACTAGATAGCTACCTCGTGTCCTTTTTTGGTTGTTTTCGGTTTCTTTGTGAAGCGACCATGGGTTCCTTGAAAGGCTCTATATAAATCCAAGTAGGGCTGCAACTATCGAATATTTTAATAATCGATTATTCTAACAAGATGCTTCGATTTGAATCGATTATTTTGAGGAAAAACACATTTTTTCAGAGTTTTATAGCAATACATACAAAAGAAAATAATGTATTTCACTGAATAATGAATGACCAATTAATTTACTTTTTCCATTAACAACCATTTATTTCACTTCAAGGCATAAGAGCTGTAAATATCTTCCAAAAAACTATCAGAAAAACAGGCAGACACATTGCCTTCAATTGGAGCTACCAAAATAAAATAACAAAATAATACAGTGAAATACCGAATACATTTCATGTGAAGAGGTAACGTTGAATATGTGAGGAGATATTATGATCTGATTGCACATTTAAAATCGTCCATGTAACTTCAAAAAGGCGATTATTCAATTTGATATTCGATTACTCCATTCGACTCGATTACTCGAGTACCTCGAGTAATCATTTCAGGCCTAAATCCAAGTTATTATTATTGTTAATAATAAAATAATCATCCATCCCCATCCTCATCCTTTTCCATACATAGACACGCGCAGAACATACTCACCTCCCATGTCTGGTTGAGTCTGCTGACGGCAGCCGTGTTTAGGCCCATGATGATAGCAAACGCAGAGTTGAGATTCCTCTGGGCTTTACAGCTACACACACACAAAGGTGTGTACAGGTGAAACCATTACTCCATCACAATTTCTATAAAAAACTACCCGTGATCCATCCATTAACAACTGTTAGTAAGTATCTCAACAGGTTAAATTTAACAGGTTTAAATGGCAGTAATCAGGTTCAAAGTAACTTGTTAAGTGTTGAAGGGAAACGCCACCAAAAATTGATACTGATCTATGTTCTTCACTGATCTGATCGTCTTCAGACCCCGTTTGGGTCTCTAGTGCTAAGCCAGGGATATTCAACTACTTTTCTCAGAAGGACACATTGTCCCTCACACATTTTTTTCACTTTCTCAGAATTCTTCCGTGGGCCAGAAAAACATGATTGGGGGGGCCGGATTTGGCCCACGGGCCGCTATTTGAATAGCCCTGGGCTAAGCTATGCTAACATGGTACCACTGCACGCAGGGTGAGTGCACGCACCGAGGCAAAGACATATTTCAATATGGATTTTTGGTTGCATGTGCGGAGCCATCTTGTGTGTGTGTGTGTGTGCGTGTCCTCACTGAGCAGCTATCTTGATGAACTTCTTGAGTAGCTGGACACGCTTGTTGAGGGAGGGACACATGAGGACCTCGGACATGACCCACTGCTGCACCTCGTTGCAGCGCTGCAGCAGCACGGCCAACGCCGCCGTGTGGACACCCCGCGGAGTGCGGCTGAGGGTGTAGTACACCAGCTCCTGCTGTTGGAAGCAAATTGGCAAACTCAGTTGTCATGGAATATTTTGGGTACAATAAACACACATTTTTATTTTTTTTCCGGCTTCCACGCAGTTTTTCATCATTATTTGACAGGTCAGAAACTGGGTTGAAGAGATGGGGGTAGACATTGCAGACAAGCCGGTGAGGGGAGGAGAACTCACGGCACTAGGGGCGCAGTAACTGAAGCCACCGCCATTACTATAAATGCAGGCAAGTTATGTGCAGTGTCTTTAACCACCATGCCCAATAAACACAATTTTTACACATCAAATACATTTTTACATTTGACTTATATTATTGGAAACCATTCATGGAACGGCAACATTTTTTAGATTTTTTTTTGTATACTCTAGTCATCGCACTGTCAATTTGGGGTTTGGTGTCTTGTCCAAAGACACTGAACTGACTGTTCCACCAATTGAGCTACAGCCAGTCTCATTATGGTTCGGATGCATACCGTAAAGAATGCATACACATTTGTTTATTTAGAAAATTAAACTGATTCTTCAATTATATTCATTATTAATTAAGTCATTTTCTCCAATTTTGTACATCAATAATCCTCTTCAGCAAAAACATTACATAACGAGAAGCACAAGGAGGAGGAGCAGACGTCCAAGGCCATACTCCCCTTCATGAAAATCTGTCCATTACTTTTTAAGACATTTTATGAAGAATCCTTAAAGAATTTTGAGTAATTTTGCTCGCGGACAAATGAACGAAGCAACAAACAAACATACATGACCAAAAACATAACCTCCTTGGTGTATGTAAATATTCAATAGCTGTAGATATCGATAGATAGATAATATATCCCCTCTATATGCATTTAGTTTTATCTAATAACAATGATGGCCAGCCTATGATAATCTCCAGGAAATGTGAAGGCGCCCCCACCTCCGCCAGACAGCGTGGGATGCGCACTGGCACCGTCTTAATAAATGAGCTGCGTAGAGAGAATATTCCGCGCTAATTAGCGCGTCTGGCGCTGCAAGCTACAAATGGCGCTGGTGATGTTCTTGCTTCGCTCCATCAATGATGCCCAACCCAAAAACGACAAAGTGAATCCATTACTGGGCCAATTAATTTCCCCCACCTCCTTTTAGTCTGATTGTTTAGCTTAGCTATCGGCTAGTTAGCGGCGCTGTTATTCACTGTGTTGGTGTGTGCGCTTGTATCTCCTTGTGCATATGCACAAAGCAAACCATAATAGGCTCATAAGTATGCAGCCAAATTATGCCAGTGTGAGCGTTGGTGTGTCTCCATGCACACTGCATACATACAGTATATCTGTGTCTATTCTTGTATGCAAACACGGTTAGAGCCCATGCTATAGGAACAGTAACACTTATGCCACAACTGGGCCTAATTTTTATCTTCGAGACTTAAGGCACTTTTCACAGGCTTACTTAAGGCCAGCACGGCATAGTTCACATGCACATCCACCCGAATTTGAACTGATGGATGGACGGATTGTCCCAGATTCGGTGTGTTAATGCGAAGTGCAAAATCAAGCAGAAGCACAGCAATGACAGGAACAGTACATTTCTATTCTTGAAGACAGAAAACACCCTGTACAAGGCCGCTGTGGCGTCACAATTCCTACAACAAGAGTGGTTCTACCTTATTTCTGGTTGTTAAGGGTAAAGGGTCCCTTTAGCAGGTATTCCACAATGTTGCTGTCATTTCAGTTGGAATGATTTTTCCAATTTGCCAGCATCACCTTACGGCTTACGGCATGTTTTGGGATAAAAGCTGGAAATGGGAATATGGCCTTATTTGCTATTCCATTAAATCCCCATTTTCTACACACAATTAATCCTACTATTGTTTTGTGGCAACTTCAAGTTGATTGACAGAATATGTGGTGGCATTAAATCAGTTATCAAGCTTCTAAACTGCTAAATACAGGTACTCAGTTTCTAGGCTTACACTATTATAGATGATAGGTTTTGCCCTTATCCTAGCCGAAAAATGTGTGAAAAAGTGTCAATCAAATCGCATTATCCAGTCACAGCACAGTAGGTGGGACAAGCGGCGTGTAGGTGTGACAAGCCAATACCAAACTCTGCCCACGCTTCGATCCGAATAATTTGATTTGTTCGCCCGTATAGGGGCGACATTTGTCTGATTTTCCCCAGACCCAATGTACTGTCTACCGTTGTGTGATGCGTGGACGATGCATTGGTGATGGCTTGCCATGCTACGTATGAGTTGTGTCCACCACCTCTGAGACACGACTGCAACTACAGGTATACAAGCTAAAAATATTAGCTAAATACAGCAATTTACAATGTTCTCAATTAAAATATTAGAATATTGAATCCTATTATAGGGGAAGATTGAAGGTGCAAATGCACAATTATGTATGTTTGTGTTGTACCTCATGTATAGAGTTGTTTGTCTAGTACCTCATGTATACAGTTGAACAGACTCCAGTCCAGGTGAGTTAAAGCAGCAGCAACATCCCAGGTATTAATTCCTAGGAGCCGCACCGGCCTCCTGCTCAGCTCAGCACTATCTGTGAGTGGGGGCTGCACGCACGCACACACACACACACACACACACACACACACACAGGCAGTCACACACAAGCACACAGGAGAGCCACACAGGCAGTCACATACACACACACAAACATATGCAAATGTTAGGCACGGAGACAGATCAACAACAATGTGTGTGCGTACACAAATGCAAGCAGACACGTAGACCTGCACAACAATTAAAAACTTGTCATCGATAGTCTAGAGTACACAACTACACACACACAAAAACACACACACACACTCTCTTCCTCTCCCAGCCGAACGGACAGTGTA
>OMKY01067150.1:0-10134 GCA_900302395.1 Bregmaceros cantori | reverse complement strand
GATGGCTGCATTCAATCGTAAATGTGACAAACATTAATACATTTTGTGGGGCATAGATCTACAGTGCAAATTACCACTATTATTTTTTTTAATAATGCAATATGTGTGTGCCCTCCCATTGTCATTTTTCTTTAAATATTCAATTAAGAGTTGTATTTTGGATGTTTATTTTATTTCTTGTGCTTAATTTTTGGAGTTTTTTTAAATGTATGTCTATAGACAGAGTTGTAAGTAACTGCATTCATTATGAGTTTTGCGAGATTGCGAGTGACTAATAGTAGAATGTGTGTGTTTTTGTGTGTGCGTGTATGTGTGTGTGTATGTACTGCTATCTGTTGTGACCCACAGCCTCCTCCACAGATCTACGACAAACAGCTGGACGAGAGAGAACATTCTATCGATGAGTGGAAAGGTGCGTTTGACACGTGTTTTCCTACCACTATCTAGACTCAGCACATAGACATTCACAGATTTAAAAGTTGCCGAGAGCAACACAAGTTGTAGCAAAATCTTGAAGTTATCATTACGAGATCCTCCAGACTGCCCCAATCACTGGGTGCTGCACCTTAGCAAACACAACGCTGAGCGATATAGCGATATGATCCAATATTGATTCAAGATAAATAAAGTTCTCTAAAGTTATGAGCTGCAAATTCAATCTATTGGATATGCAAACTCACATGTATTCACACAGTCACTGGCTCCCTAATCCCTACTCCCTATATAGTGCACTCCCGCCGTGCCATGCTTGTAGTTTAGGTCATTTTTAATGAGTCTCGCAATGCTTTATGGGTTATACTGCTTGGTCTAGGGTACAGCCTCACTACTTTATGGGGTACATGATGTATTCGGATACCCCTACAATATGGATTATCGTCATGTCCCAAGTCAACTCCAAATCAAGTCATCATTAACATGCTGTAATTTTAGCTCCAGAATCTGATTTTAATAAAGTAGCAAAAAAATCAAACAATGCTATTATAAAAGCCAAACTATTGCTTGCTTTTGACTTTATTAAAATCAGATTCTGGGGCTAAAATGACAGCATGTTAATGAAGACTTGACTTGGAGTTGACTTGGGACTTGACTTGACTTGCCCAAGAAGGACTTGAGACTTGAGACTTGAAAGAGGGACTTGGTCACATCTCTGATGGAAGGTCATTGTAGAAGTTATTTTACCTGTGGCAGAGCGATGGACAGCTGCCTCTGCAGGGAGTCCTTCTCATGGCCCAGCTCTCTCAGCCTCAGCTGGGCTGTCCCCAAGCTTTCTTGGGTCTCTCTCAGGCTCTCGAGCAGCCTCTCTCTCTCCGTCAGCATGTTCACCATCAGGGACTCCAGGTTCCCAGTGCTGCCACCCTCATCTCCTCTGGGTTCTCCTCGGGCACCGTAGCTCCCGCCTCCCATCGCACCTCCGGGTCCTCCTCCCCCCGGACCGCCTGGAGACGACAGGCCTCCGCCCGGTCCTCCGCGACCATCTTCAGAGATGGTGGGCATCACTTCACACATCATGTTGGCGGCTCAAGCAATAAGCGCGTCGCTCTGCTGGCACTGTACTTCTGCTACAGGGGAGCCTGCACTGAACAGGTTCTTGTTGGTTCTTGAATGTTGGCAAAAAGTGTTCTCAGACAGTTCATTCAAGTCCTTGGTGGTTTTTTTTTTTTTTGCAGGGCCAGGAACAGCATCAAGAAACCACCCACCAAATGTTGACAATGCGTTGATATTTCCCTGATGTTTGATCGGAAATGTCTTGAGTCCTCACTACTTGTAATGGAGAGGCATTAAGACATTTTAAATCCACCTTGCTAATCGTTCACTGATGTGAAGAACCTGCGGGGATCCTTATGCTGTGCCGCGTCTGGCGATGCCGTGGCCAGATGGTGGGGTGGTTGGTGGTCTTTCTTGGTGAGGTAGAAATCCTCATCGTAATGCAGGGGAACACTGTGGGGACAAAAGCACACATCAGAAACCAGCCACAAAGTACAAGATTATGCTCGTTCTAATTTTACTTGCAACTTTGATTTTCATTTTAGAGCTGCTACAAACAACTATTTTGATTGGTTGGTTCATCATACTTTACTATCTCCGCTTGTTGCACAATGAGCACCAACAAGGGTCATTCGTTTTCCGAGGCACCAATCTGGTGTCATTCTATTTCAGGTCGGTAGTATAAGAAGTAAATATTTATAAGAAGTAAATAATTATAATGTTACAGAGGCAACGCACGATTCATTTGATCGTTGATTAGTTGTTGACTGCTGAAACAATTAACTCAACTCAACAGATTTTCATATAGCGCCAAAATCACAGCCGAAGCTGCCTCAAGGCACTTCACAAAAGTGAGCTTGTGATTTTCTCGGCAAAACAAATATTCACGGCGAGCAACAACTACAAGAGATTAATCTTGCCAGCTGTAAATATAGTCTTAACCAACAAATTTGCAGCAATTAAGTAACTGCTCTGAAAGACGCATTATGGTTATTTTATAGCATAATATTTAGTGTATTTTGATCCATTATGTTCAATTATTGATTTGTTGCAGATTGATTTAATCAATTGGTCACCAATCGTTGCTGTCAATATTGTAGATTCAGGCCTTGATGTGTAGTGGAAGTCACCTCACTGTGAGGAGTTGTTTTAGCTTTCGAAACGCAGTTCAGCCTAACATTATTCTATGTTCAATAATCGATCAGCTTGCAGATTGTTGAAACGAGTCACTGATAGGTAATATGGTGGAGTACCATGCAAGGCAGGTGTTATGACCGGAAAACGTTCTCAACGAGTAACAACTTAAGTTAAAAGTGGTGATAATGTTCTTCAATTATAGGTTTTCATTAAGTAACACTCATTGAGGAATTGGGATATTATGGACCTACTACGGATAGGAAGGAAAGGTCTTCGTGGTTGATGCCGCCTGCTGCACAAGCATTGTTTAACATGGTTTAGGGGAACAATACAAAGAGTTAGCTCAGAGATGTCAGCTGTCAATTTCCTACCGTGAGGAACATAGGCCTCTTTCAAACTGAAAATGTGTGTTCCCTGCGCATCGATCGGTGCAGCGTTTGTGTGCCTTTACCAAAAAGGGGGTTGTTCAAACTCAGGCGTAGGAATGGAGGTTCAAACATACAGCTGTTCAAACATGAACAGCTGAACAACGCCATCGTCGCCAACGACATACAGGCGTGCACCTGTGACAGCCTCAACGTATCGCTTGGGAAATACACGTGCAAATCGTTCTCTTCCACTTTCACATCTGTTGGAATTATTATTGCGCATCTTGTGATCAGCTGCGCTCACGTGGTGATACCGGATAAATGTTCATGTTACTTTCATTTTCTGCGTTTTCTATTGTTTGCTCACGTCTTCGTGTAGTGACAAAGAGGGTCAGGGCTCACGCACTTCACCGTCACCCCGATTTGCAAACATGTATGATGTTTGTATTTATTTCATAGCCAATTCTTAATCCGCTAATGGAACTTCTCCCCGTGCAGAAAGCCACTAGCAGGGCGTGTGCTGCTTGCTGCGAGAGGCGAGTTGAACGTTGCTGCCGGTTTGTACGCGGGGCGTAGCAGGCTGGTAGCAGAGGCAAGGCGCAGAATCCTCCTCTGCTATGGCACTAGGAATACGCTCCTAGACGTATCAGGCGGGTAGCAGGATTCTGCACCTCTCCTCTGCTACCCGCCTGCTACGCCCCATGTACAAACCGACAGCAACGAGGTCTAAGGAGCACATAGAATGCGGAGACAAACGGCTGTTTGAACAAGGCCATAGTGAGGAAAATGGAAGATAACAGACACACCCACAGACCACCACCAAAGACCTACAACAAGATCTTGCAGCAGATAGTATCGCTGTGCATTGTTGAACTCTTCAGTGGTCTTTGCGCAAGGAGATGTTGTATGGGAGAGTAATGCAGAGGAAGCCTTTTCTGTACACACACCACAAAAAACTAGCTTAATTTTGGAATTAGGTGTTGGGGACTGATGGAACTAAAATTGAATTATGTGGACATAACAAGGGGCAGTATGCATGGCCGAATAAGAACAATCCAAAAGAAACACCAGCTACCGACAATAAAATGTGGTAATGGTTCCATCATTCTCTAGGACTTTGTGGCCAGTGCTGGTACAGGCAATGTTGTTGACGTTGAAGGTTGCATGGATTCCAGTCAGTATCAGGAAATGCTTGTGACAAAGTTGGAGTTGTGCCAGTGCTGGATACTTCAAGACAACGACGGTGACGATGAACAGTGTTCAAATTCTACCATGGAATTCATGCAGAGGAACACATACAATTTTCTGGAAATGCTATTTCAGTCCATGTCATGTTTTCTAAAGAGACATGGTCAAAAATACCTTAAACCAAAATTGACACCCTCATATGTAGTGTTTAGAGAAATAATGTAATTATTATGTTGTGATGCTGACATTTATGCACCTGCCTATTTTTGTTTCAGTAATTATTGCACACCCTCTGTAGATCCTATAAACTTGTTTCCACATTTCAAATATCACTGTGTTTGCTACATGATGTATTCAACTGAAATTGCTGATCTGAGCAACCAATGATGTATGGAGGAAAACTTGAAAATGAACAGCGTTGCCCAAACCTTTGCATACGACTGTACATCAAATGTAAGACAAGGCTAAGCATAAGCTCACAGTTTCTACAAATGTTGTATTTAACTCATTCATTAGTTCATTTTGAGGAAAGTCATGACCATTTTACTACATCAATTACAGGGAAATGTGTGTGTACGTGTTTCTCGACATTGTCTGGGATCAAATCAGTTATCAAGTATGTTGTTTACTAGGACAGATCCAGGTGTTCATCCACAAAGAACAGGCACATATGCCTTCACTCACACAGAAACAAATGCAGAGTTCATGGGTTTGTGATAGTGGGCTCCAATGACCGATAGTGGCCATCACTAATAATGGTTTCAATTGATACAGATTGGTCTCCAATGATTGATACTTCATTGATAGACAGCGGTCTACACAGACAGAGTAGTCTCCATTGACATATACTGGTCTCCACTGATAGTGGTCTCAATTGATAGACAACGGTCACCACTGACAGATTCATGATTGACGATACTATCGCGATTTTGACAATATTGACGATGACGCAATATCTCAAAAATATGTACGACGTGGGATTGTGACGGCCAAATATAACGATACACAATCATATGTTTTGTAAATCGGCCCACCCCTAGTCTTCACTGACAGATAGTGGTTTCACTGATAGATATTGATCTCCATATTTGAGATCAGTATCAGAGATCAGTATTGAGAGTGTTTTTCTAGACTGATAGACAGTGTGCTCCACTGAGACCAGTGGAGATAGTGGTCACCAATGACATGCGGTCATTAGAAAACTATGTAGGGGGCAGGGGGTGGCAGAGTGGTTATAGAGCAGTGCCATGGGCTCTTCAGCTTTTCTGCAATGTCTCCCCCCTGACTCTGCATCCCAGTTTCCTATTTAGTCCTGTCACTATCTAATAATAAAGAGAGAGACAAGAGGCAAGATATTGTCCATCTGTAAAAGGAATGTACGAGTAATAGAGAATAGAGCTGGATGGTATACCATAATTGGTGACATACATGCCAAGAAATATGCCCACATTTTACACAGATCGGTGGGTTTGTTTTGCTGCTAACTATAAGATAATGGAGTTCAGAGACTCCTGTTGGTATTATTCTATTCTCCCCTTCTGCCATCTACGAGTCGAAAGTAAAAAAGTATTTCATAAATATGTAATAACAAATCTTTGTCACGAGATGGCAGAAGATATCCACTCATCTTTACACAGAGACATTAAATACAATGCTCTTAAAAAAGGGAAAGAGAGCGAGATTATTTAGACAGTATAGGGTATTCAAATTCCAGATGGAGGAATGCGCACTCCTCCACACCTCACCCAAAAGTCCATGCGTGTATAGTGCTTGTACATGCAAAGGTAATGAAGAAAGCTGATTCTCATTTCGAGGTGGACAGTATACCGTACTTACTACAGTGCATGTCAAAAATTACTGCTGACATTTTAAGCAGATCAGAACGTTTTGGTACTATTTGTTTCAAGTTGTCATGCGATGAAGGTATTGTAACGAAAGGCTGTCCCCTCGTGGAGGAGCTGGGAATAGAGGAACTCACATCGGCAATGGCTGAACTCAGCCATTGCCAAGGTTCGTTCGGACTCTTTCCTACCGTGAGGAACATAGGCCTCTTTCAAACTGAAAATGTGTGTTCCCTGCGCATCGATCGGTGCAGCGTTTGTGTGCCTTTACCAAAAAGGGGGTTGTTCAAACTCAGGCGTAGGAATGGAGGTTCAAACATCACCCCAGTTCTCCGCATCGGAGGGGCGGTGTCACACGCACCGCTTGCAACAGCTTTCATGGCCGATGTCACAAGAGTGCGTTACATGAACAGCTGAACAACGCCATCGTCGCCAACGACATACAGGCGTGCACCTGTGACAGCCTCAACGTATCGCTTGGGAAATACACGTGCAAATCGTTCTCGTGTAGGCAGGTGGAGGACCGCCAACGGTGGCGGCCCAGAATGCACCGCGCGTGCATTCACTACAGTATGTTACAACTATCAAAGTGAAAAGCACTCTTAACTTCCAGCTGAAGTGAAACCACATCAATACTGCCAAAAAAACGTGAGATAAATTTTAAGCCAGTTCTACTCTCATCTTTTGAGATCCCGTGCTCCGCCTTCATCCGCCTGATGATGAGGTGATTTCAGGCTCTTCCTCAACTGTTTCTTTACCTTAGCTCATCTTGTAGCATCGACTATGTTTGATTGCCGTGATTTCAACATTCAATCGTTTATTAGATGCTTTGTGCTGAAATGTATATTTGTGACATCAAGCATTGTGCAGCACAGCATCACTCCTCGGGTGAGAAGTGAGTAGAAGAACGAACAAACGGCTTGGGGAATACAACAATAATATAGAATATTGCAATGTCTCAAAATATCTTCAAAATCATATATAATATTGTGTGTACAACAACAACACTATTGGTTTTTAATGGTACACGCCAAGGGGGCATTACACTGTATGGGAGACTTGGAGCTGCAAGTGCTAATCCACTAACAAACCACTGCCGTTTGATTAAACATTTACATGCATACATACAATTATGTGCATTTTGTTGTCTTCAAAAGGTTCACTGAAAGTGTACCTTTGAGTAAAGGTTCATAGCAGTGTGGAAAAGCATAGGCCAGGAATGTCCTCCTCAGTCAAACCATCAAGCATTACTGCACCCAAATAATGAAAACACACACATGGCTACAGGTAGCCATGTGTGTGTGTTTTTAGACAATATCGTGATATTTTCAAGTTACAGTATTGAGATATTAAAATGTGGATATCATACCATGCAGCCACATGCCGTAAACCTCACCCCGTACTCTCCAATAATGAGACGTTAAGACTGTCAACAGCTGGAGACAGATAATGATGATTTTCAAAAGCAAATTGCACATGATCAAATAGTGTTACTGAAACTTTAGTACTGGCACATAGCGGGGCTACTACTGTACTGCTCAGGCGAGCAGAGAGGGGCGGGCACAACACAGTCAATAATCAATAACTCGTCAATAATCACTATACGCTGGAAATCATCAAAGTGGCGTGTGTGTGCGGTAGAAGTGTGGGGTACAAATCACATGAACGCTGGTAGTTTTGAACGGTGCGCGATCAATAATCGATACCCATATATGAGCAGCGATCGATCGAAGGAGCACAGCTCGGAGAAACGGCTTGAAGCGCGTGCACACGACACGCACACGCACTCTCAGCGTATCCGGCCATACACCGCATGGTGGTTGTTCAATGAATCCGGATCGGGTACCGGATGAGAGCCGACCGCCGGGTTGTCACAAAAGATCGTGGGAGGAATTGGCCGACTTGATTGACAGTCAGGCCCAGGTGTTTCGCTCAACACGCCTAATCACGCGGCGCGCACGCATCGTCACGCGCACGGTGGCGATGTAAAGGAACCACACCTCCCAATACGCTCCATCCATCCTCCCTACAGTGTCAGATAGCGGACCGACATCTGGACCAGGGATTGATCATTCACATTCTCCGGGTTCAACGCTGTATATGACGCACATGATCGCGCGCTCGCATCCACGCCTTTAAAGATCTCGCGTTCCGTTCCGTGCTCTAGCTGACGTCTAATGCCGTCCAGAAGGAAACGAGGCGTCAGACACCCGCCTCGCATCCACTCCCATCCTTACCTCGGCGCAGGCTCGTCCCCCCATCCCGTCCACCGCGCCTGGTTTGGCGGCGGGCTGGTGGTGGCCGGTTCGGGTGCCGGGGTTGCTGTTGGTGATTTTGCGTTTACCGAGGGGACGTGTTCCTTGTTGGCCGGGGAGGAGGTGTTGCGCTCGGCGTCCGATGTTTTCTCCCCGCCGCTTCCACCCCTCTCTTAAAGGAGCCACTCTCTTCTTCTCCTCCTCCTCCTCCTCCTCTTCCTCTCCCCGGCCATTCACGCGCACACACGCTTGCACGCTTGCGGTCGCGCGCAGCGCGCACACCCCCAGCACACACGCACCGTGCACGCGCCCTCAGAAGGGATGGAGCGCATGATAATTGGAATAAACGGTATAAGGAAAGTAACCACGTGACAGGCTGCAGAGTCGAAGCTGTATAATGCAAAAAATAGGGAGAGGCAATAATGAACGCGGGTGTTGATCTATGACGTCACCCGTACCATTTAAAGGCGGTAATAGTAGTTGCAGCTCTATGACGTCACCTAACGGGTTGGGGCAGGTTTATTGGCAGTCAGATAAAAACGTGATTAAATAACACATCCTAGGAACGATACATTTATGCCTAGGGGGCAACAACTGCATGCGCAATTTCATTATGACGTCATCCCACCAGAGGCATCCTGACGTCATCACCGATGTGGTGTTGGCAGGTATTGTCCTCTCAAGCTGAGCTGCACCCCCTCTGCCTCCATTACGCACGCACACACACACACTCATTCACTCACACACAAATGAACACAGAGATACACACTCACACATGGACTCATAACACTCAAGACACACACATACGCGCTCTCGCTCTCTCTCTCCATCGCGTTATGTCGCCCGCTCTCTCTTTATCTCTCTTTATCTCTCTTTATCTCTCTCTCTCTCTCTCTCTCTCTCTCTCTCTCTCTCTCTCTCTCTCACACACACACACACACAGCAGGTGCTTCTCTCTTTAAGAGCGCGCGGACTGTGAGCAGATGATGTAATGTGTTCTCAGACAATGATGTCATGCTCTGAGACACGGACAGCGTTTAAAGTGACAAAGGCTCCATTTTCCTTTTTTTCTTTTTTTTTTGGCGTGGGGAATCCAGGCGGGCGAGGGTTAACGGTGAGCCGGGCGACGACGGGCAGAGGATGGTCCCGAATTATACGCACACGACCCCCCCCCTCTACCACATACACACACACACTTCACCCCCAACCGTCAACAGCACTGCTCCTCCTTCCGACAGAAATCTATAAATACACTCCACTGCGGCGTGCATGCGCACCAGGCGCGCGCACACGTTTATTAATTAGGCCAATCAGCCACACTCAGTAACACAACACGTCAACATCTGCCACACTTGCGCTGTGACCCATCAGGCATTTAAATGCCCAACGCCAATCGTCAGGGTTGGAAAAGGTTACTTTTAACAGTTTTAACCGCTTAGTTACAAGCAGGGCTTTGAACCGGTTCAAGGAACGAAAACGAAAACCGGGAACTTTTTGTATTTTCCAGGGAACAGAAACGAAACCGGAAACGTTATTATTTTTTATGTTCCGGAACAGGAACACTTATTTAAAAATAATGGTAACCGGTTAATACCGTTTTTATTTTGTTCCTCAAAGGAGAGCACTTTGGGATAACTTCAAAAATAAAACAAAGAGTATTTATAAAATCTACGATGCAGCAGTGAAGTAGGAATCGTTGCGGGACTCACTGCAGCGTGTTGTTGTGGGTTCGCCCCGACACGCAAGGAGACCTCGGCTGTAGAGCGCTACCAGCGGGCCTCTGTAGCGAGTCGCTGTGGGTTCTCGGCAAGATATAGTACATTATTAAATTAACCGTTCCGGGAACAATATTTTTTTGTT
>OMKY01067140.1:0-22724 GCA_900302395.1 Bregmaceros cantori | reverse complement strand
GTAAGTGGTTTTGTATCTGAACTTCAGTTAAAATATTAAAATAATGAAATCATTCTTAATGTGTTATTGCTTTTTATAATTTTCATAGACTGCATGTAAAAATGACGGCGATAACACTAGTAACTTCTTCCCAACCCTTGGCAAGAAGTTCCTTTTTTTTCAAACAGTGGTATCGGTATCGGATTCAGAGCGTCTTCTACGAGCAGCGTGACGAGTGAAAGGAGGGAGAGAGCGAAGGCGGCGATGCATTAATAAAATTGTGCGTAGATACAGTATATATTCCGGGCACTCCTCTGTCGGGGGGGAAAAAAAGAAAGAGAGAAGGGAGGGGGGGGGGGGGGGGGGGGAGGGTGCGTCACCCCACGCTCTCCTCCGGGAGACCCCAGGTGGAGGGAGGCATGGCAGACTTCGCCGTCACACGCTCTCCTCCCCAGCCGACGTCCCGGGAGCAAAGCTGCTTTTGCCCCTTTCACCCCAGCCATTTCCCTCCGAACACCCGCGAGCGGTCCCTTGGCAAAGTTTCCCAGAATCTGCCTCCGCTGCTTGCCGAGGGACTGCTTCGGCTCAAGTCGGTACTCGTCACATGACCTGATGCGGTGCGGACCAACAGACTCGTTTGAACCAGCGTCGTAGCTGCTGGCGGCCAAAAGTCTATGCTCAATTCCAGATATGGGCAGAGTAGCCATAAAAATGACTTAAGTAAAAGTATTGTTACCTCAGCAAAATATTACTCAACTAAAAGTAAAAAGTAGTCGTCCAAATAGTTACTTGAGTAAAAGTTTAAGTACTCCACAAAAAAAGTTACTTAAGTAACAAAAGTACTGAGTACCTTTCAATAAAAATAAATAAATAAATAAATCAGAGAGAGACCAAGAAGGAGGGAGAGAGAAAGAGAACGCGCCCGAGAGATAGACCGTGAGATAGACCAAAAGAGAGAGAGGCCGAGAGAGAGAGAGAGCGAGACACTGCCTGAGAGAGAGAGATGTGACACCAACATATGTGCCGACAGTTCCCAACGGGTGTCGCTAAAGACCAAGTTAATGTAACGAGTAACGAATTGCTGACATTCAGTAAAAAGTAGGGTTTTTTTCACCTCAAATTTACTCAAGTAAAAGTAGAAAGTAACTTGTGAAAACTGTACTCCAGAAGTAAAAAAGTACACCAAAAAATTGTAATGGAGTTACTGCCCATCTGTGCTCAATTCGGACAAGCGCGATCGTTCGGGGGCTTCGCTCCTAACCGCTTTTTTACTTGTATACTGTTTGAGTACGCAGGGTGTTGTCCAGTGTTTTCGGTTCAATTTCACAGCACTAAAAGTGCCCATTTGTTGCGATAACAATGGTCAGGAAGCCATTGTGCGAACAATGGACACTGCACACATTAAATGCCGACCATATTGACTACGTAGCGGAAAAGCAAAGACGTTGACATTGACGAATGCACGTACACACCATATCAGCTAATGTGTTGTAGGCAGTATGTAATCTGTTCGCTGCCGGCATGCAAAGTTAGTTGTGCGATGGTAGTGTAATATGCCGAAGCGTTACAATGCGTAAACGGAGGTGTTCAATTTGAGAGAGTACTAAACCTCTACAGAGTTCACTAAAAAGTAAATATCGTGCACACAGCACAAGCCTCAAGGCCTCAAGTCTAGCACAAGCCTCAAGGCCTCAAGTCTAACTCATGTCCACGTCAGTTCAAGTAGTGGTCAAGTCAGTCAAGTGCAAGGATAGCAAACCTCAAGACAAGTCCATTCAAATTACGAGTTACTTCAAGTCATTTAACTCTTTCACTAGAGGCCAGATTACACTTCTGCAACCATACACACCAAATGTCGGTTGGGTCTGGTCGCCAACCAGTTTTGCTGTTATGCTTTTGCACCTACTGTGTGGAATTTCTAGCGACGCACAGCAGTTTCCCGCCGAAGCGCAAGTGGGAGTCTATTCGAGAACTCGCTAGAACTCCGGCCAAAAGTCACAAGAACTTTGGCGACCCCGCCGTAAGTGTTTATATTACATTCATTTGTATTATATTGTAGTGTAGTTGCTCCTCGGTTTTAAAAAATGGCTCACCCCGGTACCGAAACGACAACACAGACAGCCGGAAAGGCATGCCAAGTCAATCACAGCTGCCACATGCCAATCACAGCTGCTTTTTCTCTGCGAACTTTGGCGCGGGTTCCCAACCTCCCGACGCGCAGTCAGATTTTTTTTTGAGGTGCGCGACAACGGTTGCAGAATCTCTGCGCGGGAGGGCGTGGGCACGCACAGAGAGATACAAATCCGTGCACTATAGACGAGTTTACCCACGAAATACAGGGGGCTGGCATTTTGTCCCGCCGGGATGAAACAGACTTCCGGTTGCCTATGCCAACTCTGGTACTTGACCGAGGTCCAAGCACACAAAACACACAAAACGCACAGCAGTTCAAATTTTTTTGTATAAATATTGATGAAATATTTATACATATATCTTAAAAGTCACTCACCAAGTGGTCACATGTTCTTCTGGACCAATAATAGTTCTTCCAAAAGGAATGAGAAAATGGAAGGAATGTTGAAAAATTGGCAAAAACACAGAGAACTAAATGACACCGAACGTGACGTTCAGACACCGGAAGCACCTCCTGAACTCGTCTATAGCAGCCTGAAGATCCATTACACGAACTCTGTTGCTCTCCCGTTCGGCGAGGCTTCATCAAGAACTCTTTAGCTAGGGGCTAGCTTGATGATTCTATAGATGTTAGTAGACCGTTTGTGATGTGTTATCTCGCATGTAACTAGCCACAAGCCTGTTTTGCTTTGTTTTTCGCCACTTTCTACCAGGGCTTTGAACCAATATTTTTTCCCAAGCGTTTTGTTCCGAACAGAAACAGAATTATAATGTTTCCGGTTATGTGTTCCACCAATAAATTGACGTTCCTGAACCGGTTAGAACAAAAAAATATTGTTCCCGGAACGGTTAATTTGGTACCTGTCAGATGTATAATGCTATGCAATATATGTTACGGTGAACCCACAGCGACTCAGAGGCCCGCTGGTAGCGTTCTACAGCTGAAGTCTCGTTGCGTGTCGGGGCGAACCCACAACAACACGCTGCAGAGAGTCCTTCAACAACGATTCCTACTTCACTGCTGCATCCTAGATTTTATAAATACTCTTGTTTTATTTCTGAAGTTATCCCCAAGTGCACTCCTTTGAGGAACGAAATAAAACTGTATTAACCGGTTACCATTATTTTTAAATAAGTGTTCCAGAACATAAAAAATAATAACGTTTCCGGTTTTGTTTCTGTTCCTTGGAAAATACAAAAAGTATCCCGGTTTTCGTTTTTGTTCCTTAAACCGGTTCAAAGCCCTGCTTTCTACCCACGCAATGTGTCTGGTTCTTTAGCTGTCCCACCACTCCGTGATCGGAAACTCCTGGACTATGTCGAGCGCCAGTGATGCCATACTTGGTAACAGTTTCATACTTCCAAGTCTGATAGTCGAAGCACGCACCAGCAATCACATGAGTGAGCTGTGGCGGAGCCAGCAATTAAATTTGACAGTGCTCGTACCTGCCACACACCCCCCTCTGGAGAACGCATGTCAGAGTACATGCAGGGCCGGGGCACGACATGCCAGCCTGGGATTTGACTGCCATTTTGGCCATTCCTGCGCACACACACAAAAACACAGACACACACACAAAAACACAGACACACACACAACCTCCTCACTGTTTTGACTTGTGCACAAGTTGCGAAGCGATGACGTCGCCCCGTCACCATAGACGGGTGCAAGAAAAATATGGGGAAAAATGTTGACTTTCACCCTTTTTTTCTTTCTGGTCCTGGGATACTGTAGCAGTTCGTTCAGTGTTTTTTTTTTTGTCTTCTGTCACGTTGCTCAACTTGCTTCCAATAACAAGAGTCCCAGACTGACGTGCAAATGTGATGTTTATTGGAAAGGCCCACAGAACTGCCCACATGCAAAGTGTTATGGAGGTGTGTTGCTCTGCCCCGGGCCCTGGTCGATCAATACCAGACCCCAACAAATACACGGCAACAAACCAAACCGGCTCATATTAGACTTGTGGTTTGAGGGAATCGGAAAGTCCTACCAAAACAAGAACAAGCTTTAACCAGGGCTCCGAACCGTTTCACGGAACGAAAACGAAAACTGGAAACGAACGGAAATTTATGGAATCTTACGAGGAGCGGAAACGGAAACGAAAAGAGATGTATTCAAATGTTCCGGAACAGAAACGGAACATTATGAAATCCACAAAACCGGTTAAAAACGTTTTTTTCTGTTCCATTTATATTTGAACATTTCCTATGTCTGGGAGACTATTTCCGGTTGTGCATCCGTCCAACTTTCACTGTCAGTCATCAAGCCCCATGCATCTGGGGCTCCGTCTTGTGGTCAGATTAGGAAGAGAATGTAAAGGTGTTTTAAACCCGGTTTTCACGTTAATACACTTACACCGAAGTTTGAAAGTCCACCAAATATATTTTGTAAAAACATATCACATCATATATCTAATCTTATCATTGCACAATATGAGGAACTTTAAGAACGAACTAAATTTTTGTGTTCCGAACCGGTTCAGGACCGATATTTTTGTGGTGGAACGGGTCCAAGAACAAAAACGTTAAACAGAGACCTGCCTGAACCGTTTGGAACGGAACGTTTAAAAAATAATTCCGTTTTCAAGCCCTGGCTTCAACACCATACTCATTTGATTTTAGTTTTTTTTTGTTCTTTGTTCATATTTTGTTATGATTGGTGTTTGTGTCACGAGTCAATACAATACAAGTAGTGGCCCAGACAGAGGGTTTAAAAACCCTTTATTATTTTTAAATCAAAGGTATTTTCGGTTGGTAGACCCCTCGAGGTTGGTGGCAATAGTTCAATACAATAACAGACGTCAGGTCTCGTCCATCCGATCATCGTCGACGTGACTACTTAGCTCAGAGTCCATCGGGACCGGATCGGGAGCAGGTGGAGGCTCCGGGGGGTCGCGCTGTACATCGGAGAGAACGGGAGCGGATGAGCACAAACGGCAAACGATGAACAAATATCCAATTTGACGGCTGACTTGTAACAGTTTGGGGTTCAATTAATAATAATAAGAAGAAGAAGAATAGGAAAAATTCAAGAAACCCAAGGTCGCTTTACAAGAAACAAACCAAAGAAAAAACTAACAAAAAACAACCAAGCTGAAACAGGAGAAATACAGTCAAAATCCAAGTTACTCACCGAGTGGTCACATGTTCTTCTGGACCAATAGGCTGGCTGCTTCTACTAGTTCTTCCAAAAGGAATGAGAAAATGGAAGGAGTTGCACTGATTATTAAATCATGGATTTGTGGGTCACAGATCCGCAAGTTACTACCGTCCGTTTTAAATAACCCTGTACGTGTGTGTTACCACCAAATAGAAATGTTGAAAAATAGCCAAAAACACAGCGAACTAAACACCGGACGTGACGTTCAGACACCGGAAGTATCCCCCGAACTCGTCTATAGCAGACGGCTGACTTGTAACAGTTTGGGGTTCAATTAATAATAATAATGATAAGAAGAAGGAGGAGGAGAAATTCAAGAAACCCAAGGTCGCATTACAAGAAACAAACCAAAGAAAAAAAACGAACAAAAAACAACCACGCTAAAACAGGAGACGACTATCTATTTAGGAACAGCCAGGGTGAAAAGGTGAGTCTTGTGTCGGTTCAGAGACAGGGAAAGGCGAACATCAGGTGTAAGGGAGTCCCAGAGGGAGGGGGGGCAACCACAGAGAAGGCTCTGTCCCCAAATGTCTTCAGTTTAGACCGGGGGATGACGAGAAGGCCAGCACCAGAGGACCGCAAGTTCCGGGAAGGGGTGTGATGAACAGAGTTGGGTGTAATCCGTTATAATAACGGACGGATTACTAATGGATTACTTTTTGAGCAACTTTGTAATCTTAACATCGTTAGCCCCCCCTTGACAGGTGATCCGTTCCTAGTTACATTTTCTTCTAAAGCGATACGTTACTCGTTAGATGTTACTATGTCTGTATTTAGCAAAAACGCCCCCTTCCTCACTCACACCGTTTTACGGAACGTGCGTGTCTTTGTGTGTCGTCATAGTGGTGCTGCATTTGCTGCTGCCACTATCACGTCGGTGTAGTGGACCGTGGCAGTGCTGCCCTGTACCGGGTGTGGCCGTCTGTGGGTGCGGGCGGTCGGGTTGGGCGACGGGACGCGGAGCGCGAATGGATGAAGGCAGACGTGGCCGGCGTTCCCTAATCCCCCAACGGATCCCTACACAACACAGACAATAGACTTCGATCGGCCGTGCTACGGGCGGCAAGCGCGGCGGCGCCTCGGCGGGGTCGCGTTTTCCCGCTGGGGGGTACCGGCTGCCCAGTGTGATCTCCCGTGTGAGTGGACGGTTTCTCTTGTCGCACGTCTTTGTGTCCGACCGCTGTATTTTAGTCCGCTTCAAAATGTATTCCAATCCACTTGAGGTGGATGAGGCTGTGTATTTATGAACAATTTTGAATTGTATTGTAGAACAGGTATCGATCGTATTCTGAATTGGTTTTTATTTTATCGGTAACGGAAAGTAATCTAACTCGTTACATGCTTCAATCAGTAATCCAGTAACGTAACAGATTACTTTTTAATGTCAATAACAAGTAACGGGATTACAGTCAAAAGTAACAATACCGAACTGTGGTGATGAAGATCAATTACTCTGTTCTTTCTCCTGCTGAACCACCAAAATATAATTCTGCATTGGGGATAAATAAAAATATTTATCTGTTTATCTACACTACAGTGGTAAGAAATTTTGTTCCGAGCTGCCGCGTGTGTCGTGGAGGGGATAGGATTAGTCGGAAATTGAAGAGATCGGGGGTAGACATTGCAGACAAGTCGACGAGCGCAGTCGAACTCGCGGCACTGTGGACGCTGCGGTAGACACAGCGCCACTAACATGAACGGGGTCGTGTTACGTGCGGTGTCCATAAGCACTCGGCCAATGCGGACCCATTGGAGTATTTCTTCTCATAAGAAAGACAAATATACTTTCTGCTTTTATGAATACATAGAGCATTCTACTGCTTTCTCTCCATTCTCTTTTTAGTCCACAAACATCGCGGCAGGCTGGAGGCTTCAGCAGATGGAGTTGAATTGATTCATTCCAGCGAGCAATTTGACAGAAATTTGCCTCAACACCAAACTCACATAATCTATGATGAAATCTAAATTAATCCTATTTCTGTTGGAAGTCTGTGGTCAGTCGGACTCTGAGCAGCTACCCAGCGTGCCAGGAGATGTGCTTGTGAATTGTGTAACCATTTGTGTGGGTGTGTTGTATTTTAAGATTTCCCCCGGGGTATCCAGCGAACGCGACAAGCACCGTGACTAGAACTAATTCAAGGGTTCAGAACCTGACCTTCCCGATACACAGGTCCAGTTTCTCAACCCTCGCATCCACCATGGCTGTTGACACCCCAGGGTATATGCACGGGCCGACGATTGTCTGAATCAATACCTATGAGTGTCGGGGAGTGGGGGCATAGCATAGTTAGACACAGCGAACCTCTGGGTAGACACACCTTAATCCTTGTTCACCCTGACCCCAGTGATAATTGAATCTGCATCAGTTTTATTGCCATTATCAATGATGTCCAGAGACTAGGCAGTCTTATGCCAGGTTTCCACCAACGCAGTGCAACGCAGCGCAAAAAAACAAATGTGTTGCGGCTATCGGAGCATGCCCCACCACGCAGCGCAGCCCATGCAACACAGCCGCGCAGTGCATTACACATTTCAAAAACTACTCAGAAAATTACAAATTACTGATAAAAAGTAATTAATTACAGTAATGTGAGTAAAAGTAATTTGTTACTTTCTGCCACTGATCACAGTAAAGCCTATACATGCATATTACAGTGGGGGAAAAGCACACAAACCTGCAATATCTTGAATGCTCAACAGCGGCAATTTGAAAGAATGAATAAATTGTATTTCAGGACGGACAGCATGAAGCCATTAAACATACTTACATGAGGAGATGGTGGTACATGGCGGGCTTAGCAGAATTGCTATAGTTCACCGAGCTGCACGTGAGGAGACCAATTAGATTTGAGCGATAACGTCACTCGTGCGTCTGCGGGAGGAGCTTGCTAATGCTGGAGGATCGGCCTCGGGTGTCAGCCACGCCCCCCTCATGCGGGCTCCGCACCCCGGCGTCCGTGCATCATGCACGCGCATCTGAGCATTCGTGGAGACTGTATTCGTGTGGACTGTATTTGATAACCCATTTCTGTGTTGTTCTGTATAGGTGGTTGGGTGGGGCGTGTTTTTGTGACAGATTTTTACCTGTGCCGGGGGGCGGATGGAAATGAAGTGATTCAATGTTGGTACATTTCTGTAGCCTATAAGTAGCATTGCTCTGCATTACATATGTAAATAAAGTTTGATTTGATTGGTGAACGATCTCCGTAGTGACGTCACGCGTGTCTACCGCAGCTGCGCCGGAGGCGCAGTTAGTCTCCCAAAAGGGCCGATGATATTTTTGATCTTCTCGTTTCAGGCGGAGTTGCGTGTATACACGTGGAGTTGTTTACATTCCTGCACGCGCACAGTGTGCATGCTGACATGCCTGGGAATCGCTGAGTTAAAGTCTGTGGAGCACCATCGCGCATGGCGCAAGAGGGTGTGTTCGCTACATTTCTATTCAGGTTCCATTCAAGTTACCTAAAATATTTGTCAAATGAGTGTCTAGTATCTAGTAGTAGTATTACAATGCTTGCGTTTCCTTTGCACCGAGTTGGTGCGTCCGACATGCCTCACAACCCTGCGACGTGACCGCGTAAGGACCAATGGGGTGGCCGCATTATCTCAGAGGCTCCAACTTGGCTGCTCCTACTAGTGAGCTCCTCCGCAACCAATGCGATGAGTTTGGAAGTGGACTCGAACACAAGTCACGTGGTCGCTCGATCCTAATAGCGTCAAAATCGCAACCTCGAGGCATGCCTCGAGGCGCGTCACAGAAGTCATTTTGGTTTTAGATTTCCCTGCGGGAACATTAAAGTTTCATCTTATCTCATCTCATTAGGTAGGCTTTTAACACACACATGTGTGTGTTGAATATAGACCATGCACCAGCACCATGAGTCATGGAGGGTTAACACAGACACCACTGACGTCACTAATAGGGTTTCAGCATAGACTTCCTTTATGACATCACAGTCAGTGGTAGCATGTAGGCTCAGCATGGAATATGACACAGTATATATCACAGTACACATATTTGTCCTCGTTGGTTCATTGACTTGTGGCGTTAAAATGACTCAAGTAAATGTAGTGTTACCTCAGTAAAATATTACTCTAGTAATAGTAAAAAGTAGTCATCCAAATAGTTACTGAAGTAAAATTTTAAAAAGTACTTACGTAGCGAAAGAACTGAGTAACTTTCAGTGAAAGAAAAAAAAATATTAGGACAAATTCTCTCCGCTTTTCTTATCCTCCTGGAAGGAGAATGAGAGAGAGCGAGAGAGATTGCGCCCGAGAGAGAGAGAGAGACCGAGAGCGCCCGAGAGGGGGAGAGAGAGAGAGCGATATGACACTAACATATGTGCCAACAGTTCCAAACGGGCCTAGTTAATGTAATGAGTAGCAAATTGCTGACATTTCTGTAAAAAGCATTTTTTTCACCTCATATTTACTCAAGTAAAAGTCAGAAGTAGCTTGTGAAAAATGTACTTCAAAAGTTAAAAAGTACACAAAAAAATTGTAACGGAGTAAATGTAATGCGTTACTGCCCCTCTCTGGAAATGGGAGCAACATATTCTATGATGTGATGTTCCCAAACATAAATGCGTGAATGATATTGTTTTGTAGAAGAACTTAGAACCCTAGAATGCAAAAACACAGGCAAAAGTTCCCTGTGGAAAATGGGTGTACTGAATACAACCATATATAGAGGCAGTAGTGGGAGGCTCTCGTATACGACGTACACTCTGCCGCGTCCTTCGCCTGCTATTTTTACATGACCCTATAGCTTTGACTCCGATCTTGTACATCGCATTCATCACACATGCAAGGCGGTTTGGTTGCTCACCCCCTCACCCTCCGTCTCACTCTCTCTCTCTCTCACCCGCACATACGCATACATAAATACACATGCATGAATCCATTCCGTGATTAAAAAGTAGACCCTGCGACATAGACAAACATCTGTCTTTTCTGCATGTTACAGTCCTTGAATTCCATTTAACACACGTACGCGCAGAGGCATACAGACACATTATTCTATGGAGAACATATGCTAGCATTCCTGCCTAGATACACAGTACATTTTGCAGTGTTAAATATGCAGTGTCAAAGTTCATTGAGGGAGTTGAATATTTACTAGTGTTGGTGTTAATTTCTAGAGTTACAAGAGACCGTGTCAATTAGACTCTACAAAGCCCCCCCCCCCCAAATACACTCAGACACAGTGTTAAATTTAACTCTAAGTGTTGATTTAACACTGCAACTTTTACTGTATGTGTACGCTAGCGTTCCTGCCTAGATACACAAGGTGTGCAGGCACCGGAGTTGGATGTAATCCGTTATAATAACGAGATACGTTACACGCTACTCGTTACTATGGCTATATTACCCAGTTTTAAGACACATACACCGGGGGGAGGGGCGCCGGCTGTTGGCTGAACGCATTAAGTGTCTGCATTCATCAGAGCTGCTCGCCGGTGGAACTAATATGCGAAGTCCATGTACAATACACAAGCAATCGGACCAAATAGGAGACCGCTCCACATGCGCGCAACAGCCACACACAAGCCGCCGGAGCCCCGCAACCACCAGCGGCCAGCCCCAGGCGACATCCGACCGGAACCGGTGCCCGCACCAGGCGCGACCAGCGGCCACAGGGTCGCACGGGACACCGGACGCGGTCGGGCGCCAACAGCAAGCGGCACGGAGCAATCCCGTGTCCAATCCAATCACCCACACACTACACATGGACCCCACAGCTGCACACCAGCCGGCTTCAAAATATATTCTGATCCACATAAAGCGGATCCTTGGCGGTGTATACATGAGCACTTTTGAATTTTATTGTCAATCAGATATGAATCTTATTCTTGATTGGGTTTTATTTTAGCATTAAGGGAAAGTAATCTAAATCGTTACATGCTTCAATCAGTAATCCGGTAACGTAACGGATTACTTTTTAAGATCAGTAACAAGTAATCTAATGGGATTACTGTTAAAAGTAACGATACCCAACTGTGGTAGGCAGCGAGTGCAGGTAAAACACCACGCCTCCTGTCTGTACAAAAAGGCTGAGGCTGGCTTTTTCTGCAGCTTTATCCAACGCCAGAAATGCTCGTGTAATGACGCATGGATTTAACCCCCGCCCCGCCCTGTCAACCTACCCCCCCCATGTTATCCATCAGCTAAATTCCATGCAGCCTGGCACCTTGTACGTTTCCCCTTGATCCGGAGCACCCATCCAAAAAGAAGGAGATAATGGTGTATTGCAGGTTGAGAGTGGACGATAAAGTCTCTCTCTCTCTCTCTTTCTCTCTCTCTTCGTGTCCGTCATTCACTCGCGCTATGTCGGTGTCTCTCTCTCGATCTGTGTGTGTCTCTCTCTCTCTCTCTCTCTTCGTGTCTGTCATTCACTCTCCCTATGTCGGTGTCTCTTTCTCGATCTGTGTGTCTCTCTCTCTCTATTCGTGTCTGTCATTCACTCTCCCTATGTCGGTGTCGCTCTCTCGATCTGTGTGTCTCTCTCTCTATCTCTTTCTCTCTCAGTGTAACTCACTCTCATTTCGTCTACGTCTCTCTCTCTCTCTCTCTGTCTGTTATACACTCTCCCTATGTCGGTGTCTCTCTCTCGATCTGTCTCTCTCTCTCTCTCTCTTCATATCTGTCATTCACTCTCCCTATGTCGGTGTCTCTCTCTCGATCTGTGTCTCTCTCTCTCTTCGTGTCTGTCATTAACTCTCCCTATGTCGGTGTCTCTCTCTCGATCTGTGTGTCTCTCTCTCTCTCTTTCTCTCTCTGTGTAACTCACTCTCATTTCGTCTACGTCTCTCTCTCTCTCTGTCTGTTATTCACTCTCCCTATGTCGGTGTCTCTCTCTCTCCATCTGTGTGTCTCTTTCTCTCTCTCTCTGTCTGTTATTCACTCTCCTTATGTCGGTGTCTATCTCTCCATCTGTGTGTCTCTCTTTCTCTCTCTCTCTCTGTCTGTTATTCACTCTCCCTATGTCGGTGTCTCTCTCTCCATCTGGGTGTCTCTTTCTCTCTTTCTCTCTCTGTGTAACTCACTCTCATTTCCTCTACGTCTCTCTCTCTCTCTCTCTCTCTGAGTCTTTATCTCTCCATCTGTGCCACTCGCTATCTCTTCCACTCTGTCTCTCTCCCTCTCTATGTTTGTGCCACTCTTTCTATCTCTCTCCTTCTCCTTGTCTTTCTCTCTCTCTATGTCTCTCCACCCTTTCTCTGTCTCCCTCTCTCTGTTGTCTATCTATCTCTCCTCTGTTTATGTCAATCTCTCTTAGACACACACACACACACACACACACACCACACACTTACCTACTGACACGAAAGCTGTTCCAGGCCTTGTGAGCTGAGAAGGAAATGCCTAATTTTAATTTAACATGAGCTCCACTTTAATTATGTAAGGGGTGTTTAACAGGGTCGTGAAGTATTATAATAACATTACTGTAATCAATAACTCTAGTCATTTATAGATTACAGTAAGATTTGCCTGGTTGGTACAATGACTGAAATCACCACTCCCTGGACATCAGTTTGAAAAAAAAAAAACACAAGAGCATTGAGACCTGTCACTTACATTGAAATGCTTGGAATTATTATTAAGTTATTTTTCCGGCGTCAGCACCGTTTTTCCATCTTTACTGGATAGGATTAGCCGGAAACTGGGTTGAAGAGATCGGGGATAGACATTGCAGACAAGTCGACGAGCGTAGTCGAACTCGCGACACTGCGGACGTTTCGGTAGACACACCGCCACTAACATGAGTGGGGTCGCATTAAGTGCGGTGTCCATCACCACTCGGCCAACGCGGACCCCCGGAATTATTTATTCTAATATTTTAAAAGAAGTAAACAAAGTGGAGTGTGCGGTGGCCGAGAGCACGTCCCCCAGACCATAGGTCGAGCAGTGCCGCAGGTTCAAATCCCCTGTCCGGCTTTTTTGGAATGTCTCCCCCTCGCTCCCCCGACTCTTCATCCCAGTTTCCGATTTAATCCTGTCACTATCTCTCTCTCTCTCAATAAAGAATGAAAAAAAAAGTCGCTTGTACCAGAAAATACTTAAAATATAAGAAGTGAACGAAGCAATTTGTCAATACTATTTGTATTGCAAATATCAATAATATTAATAATAATAATATATATTAAGATCTTGGTACTTACAAAAGGGGGTAATGGACACATGCTGCCTGTTGATGGCATGGAATATACCGGTAGCATCAGCTATTGGCCCAGAGGTGGAAAGAGTACTGAAAAATTGTAATTGAGTAAAAGTATCTTTACTTTGCTTACATTGTACTCAGAGCAAAAGTAAAATTACCCATCTCAAAATGTACTCGAGTAAAAGTACAAAATTACTTCATTTAAAATGTAATGAGTGAAATGAGTAAAAGTTACTTTTTTTTTTTAATCAATATTCAAATTACAGCCTTCGCTAATGAAGCTTTTTTTTCTTTTTCTTTTTTTTTACAAATTAATTAATTACAAATTAATTGCTGCACAGGAGTTTAACGTTTCGCCCGAATTAAAATTCTTCTCCGTTCACCAATGTTTTGTAATCAGTAACATGAGGGGACTCAAATGTAGTGACTACAAAGTACTAAGGTAAAAATGTACTTCAGTAAAAGTAAAAATTACACATTTCAAAAGCTACTCAGAACATTACAAATTACTCAAAAAGGAATTAATTACAATGTGAGTAAATGTAATTCATTACTTTCCACTACTGTATTGGCCAATATAAAAAATGAACCAATACGGTGTGCTGCAGTCGCTCTGTTAAAACAGTGCATTAAAAAGCAACTCATGTGCCATAATGGCGCGGAGAGTGGTGAGTTTGCTTCCCCTCAGTCACATGTCTCCTCCCCCTTTTTCACCCCCTTTTCCAAGTGATTGAATAAATCTGAAAATGATCTGAATGGTGTCACGGTTTATTGACCCAGAGAGGAAGGGTTTAAAAACCCTTTATTTGTATGAAAAAAAAACTATTATTTTTAGATAGTTATAAAGACCCTTTAGAGGTCGAGATGGAATACATAAACAAAGTCTATCTAAGAACTGTCCATGGCTTCGTCATCAGACAGGTTAGCCATCTCAATATTCGAGTCCACTGGGGTGGAATCAGGTTCCGGTGGAGACTCCTGGAGGTAGAGGAGACAGCACCCAAATGAGTTCAATCTCCAGGAATTGTACAGTTATCCAAGGAAACTTGGTCAAAGTATTGAACCGTGGTGTAACATGCTTAGTCAGGTAGACTAACCTGAACCAAGGCTTTGGGGCTGCGCTCATCCGGGGTCGGACACTGCCTTAAACGGAGGCGGACTGTTGATTGGTGATGCAGGGCAGCTGGAGGCGCTGGAGTCTCCGCGTCCAGCTGTCCTCGCTGACTTGTAACAAATGGGCTACAAATATATATATAAAAAAAAACAATATGAAGCTGTATGAATTCAATTCACTCTGTGATTAATAGAGCATTCTCATTCAGCAATGGCTCCACTAAAATGATAATTGTGTTCACATTATTCGCTAATCATAGCTCAGATTGCTCCGCCATATGGTTTCAACTTGCCCTCACCGCTTTTGGCCACCGGCACGTGTTTCATTTTGGAGTGCAGACATTGCGTTCCATTTTTGGTCAACTGTACACACTACAACACACTATCCGTTATGAAACAAAAACCTACTTTTCTCAACAAAAATTAAATTGTATTAAAACTGAACAACATATTGGTGGTAAATAACTGAAAAAAACGTACGTGCCAATGTATCCTAACAGGCTTTTTGCCAAGCATGCACGCGTAGCCACTTCTGTTTGCAAACATTGGATTGGTCTATATAATGCTGTTATTGTATGTATATATTAATTAAATGCATTATATGTGTCACGGGTCAATAAACAATTGAGGAAGTGGCCCAGAGAGAGAAAACAGAGAGAGGGTTTAATAGCCTTTTATTATTTACAAACAAAGGTATTTTCAAAATAGATCAACAATTTAATTACAGACGTCATGCGATGAACTTCATAGCTCAGAGTCCATCGGGACCGGATCGGGCGCAGGCGGAGGCTCCGGGGGGGTCACGCTGCACATGGGAGAGAGCAGGACCAGGTGAGCATAAAACGGCAAGCGATGGACAAATATCCAATTTGATCTCATCGAGGTATCGAAGCGTGACGTGCTCAGTCAGGAACTAAGCTGGTGTGAGAAAATGGGGCTGCGTCTCTCCGGGGTCAGGCGTGGCCTTATGAGGAGGCGGACTGATGGGCACTGATGGTTGGCAGCTGGCGGGGATGGTGGATCCGCGGCCGATGGTGGCGCCAGAGGCGACGATGGGGTGCCCGCGGACGAATCGCGCCGTCGGTCCAGCTGTCCCGTCTGACTTGTGACAATATGTGCACAATATGGACTACTTGTCATTTTCAGTCCTTGCCATTCCAAAGACTGTGTCTAATGCCTGGCAATATTCTAGACGATCCTATTTTTCTAATCGATATCAGGCACAAAAATTACCCCGTCCATGGTTTTACCTGCCACAACTCCTATGATATTATGTTTAGGAAAATGCGTGCAGTGCTCAACACCAGCAAAGGTGCACGTTTCCAACAAAATCCTCTATGAAGGAATACCTAGGGTGAGCGAGAAGATTGCTGTAAGGAGAATGAGACTTGCAGGACATTGCCAAAGACCCAAAGAGCTACCAGCCAGCAAACTGGTGCTCTGGGAACCTACACATGGGCACAAATGGAACCTTACCGCAATCCGACTGCATTCTGGACGGGACGAGGGTGTGTTCGCTACATTTCTATTCAGGTTCCATTCATTGTACCGAAAATATTTGTCAAATGAGTGTCTAGTATCTAGTAGTAGTATTTCAATGCTGCGTATCCTTCGCACCGAGTCAGTGGGTCCGAGATGCCTCACAACGCTGTGTGTAGAACCATGAGACCACGTATGGACCAACGGAGTGGCCACATTATCTTGGAGGCTTCAACTTCTAGCTTAATGGAACGTGCAGTTGCGCGCAGCCGCTGCGAACGAGCCGCATGAGTTTGGAAGCGGACTCGAACACAAGTGACGTTATCGCTCGATCCTAATAATCAAACCAATTTTAAACGGACAACATTATGCAAATACCACTCCAGCTCGTTTCTCTGACTACATTTTGGTGCATTTCTGTAGCCTACAAGTAACATAACAGTTTGACTGTTATGAGCTTACAAACTGTGATCACCTCCAGCAACACGCAGCAGTTGCCTCGACTCTACTACGTGGTAGTAATACAGCTCAGATAGTGTAGCGGTGCGCTCTATGGTCTGCCAAGCTGGAGACCTGGGTTCGCGTCCCACCTCTGGCAGATTGCGAAAATATTTATTTTTATGACTGCATTGCTGTAGCCTATAAATAATATAATAACATCCAGATGTTTTGGCATCAGCGCAGGTTTGCACTCTGAGGTGTAATGGCAGCTCAGATAAGGTGTCCACGTAGAGGAAATGACCAGTCTTGACAGGGGGATATGTCTAGAGGGTTCATTTATTAAGCTATACTGGACATTAGCCGGGTGTCGGCTAGCTAAGCTATATAAGCTATAAGCTAAGCAGGAAAACATGGCCGAACAACCACATCAGGAAGTATCACCAGCTGTGTCCAAAATCGCTCCCTAACCCCCGTATAGTGCACTATATGGGGCGCACGCCATTTTGTAGGGGTGTCCGAATTCTCCATGTACCCTAGTTAGTGCACTGAAAGTATCCCACAATGCAAAATGTAGTGAGCATCGGATGTACCCTAATAATAATAATAATAATAATGCATTGCGAGACGTTTTAAAAAACCTAAACTAAAAAAAATGCTGTGGCGGGAGTAAATAGCGACCAACTGCGGCAAATCGTTATAAATGTAAGTACTTCTGACTTTTTGTGATGTTGGTTGAATTTTGTAATTCTATTTTTTATAATTCTATTTTATAATAATTTTGACGACGCCAACTCTAGTGTCCGAAATCTCGGCAGTTGCTGTTGAGTGCACTATAAGTGATTGCACTATATAGGGGGTTAGGCAGTAGGGGATAGGGAGCAATTTCGGACACAGCCATTGATGTATAGCTGATGGGAGGGGACTTCCGATGATGTCAGACCTTGTAGCCAATCAGGACAATGGAGGCGTGACTCTACAAGTCACATAACAGAGGGCTTCTAGTTTTCCTTGCTTTTTGTTGAAATAGCAAACAACAGAACACATGGTCGTAGCAAACATTCTTTTTTTTAAGTTATTTTTTTGGGCGCAAGCGCCGTTTTATATTCTTTATTGAGAGAGATAGCAACAGGATTAATCGGAAACCGGGATGAAGAGTTGGGGGGAGACATTGCAGAAATGCTGGACAGGGGATTCGAACCTGCGGCACTGCTTGACCTGTGGTCGGGGGACACGATTTTAACCGCTCGGCCACCGCGCGTCCCTGTAGCAAACATTCTATTTATACACAGTTCTTCAGCCAGGTGATTGTGTAAAGATTGACAAACACTGCAGGGAAGATTGAAACATGTTGTTTTGGTTGTTGGAGCCGCGTTTTTATGGACTGCAAGCCTAAATCCATAACCACGCCCCCGATGCGACCGCGCTTCGCTATGGCGCTTCACTCGCATCACACGCTCCGCCCATCGCCAGCGAACGCATTGTCAACAGCGACTGGTCAGGTTTAGGGGTTAGGGTAGTGGTTAGGTTTAGGGGTTAGGTTTAGGGTAGGGGTTATGTTTAGCTTTCGGGTAGTGGTTCGGTTTAGGGTAGGGGTTAGGGTTAGGTTTAGGGTAGGGGTTAGGGTTAGGTTTAGGGTAGGGGTTAGGGTAGGGGGTTAGGGTAGGGGATTACATGTTACAATGCAATTTCGGGGACGGAAAACTGCCGCGGTCGTCACGACTGCGTCATATGCGGAAGTGCGAGCAGCCCGGGGCGTGGTTATGGATTTAGGCTTGCAGTCCGTAAACACGCGGCCGGGACTCCCCATCTCTTCGTAGTGCAGATGTGCCTTTGTGGCTCACTCAGCCAATCTTTCTGGGAAACTTGTTTGAATGAGCTCGTCGAATTCTGGCAATTTGCATGGGCAATTATTCAACAACATTTAAAGACATGTTCGTTAAGTCAGTGGTGGGTAAACCTGCTTCCAGCTGTCAGCTGCGGGAGGCCATCCCACCTGTTAGCCATTCCCAAAATCGGCTGAGACAAATTAGTGTAGTGACTAGCAGATATGGACAGAGTATCCATAAAAATTACTTAAGTAAAAGTATTGTTACCTCAGCAAAATATTACTCAAGTAAAAGTAAAAAGTAGTCATCCAAATAGTTACTCAAGTAAAAGTTAAAAAGTACTACAAAACAAAGTTACTTAAGTAGCGAAAGTACGGAGTAGCTTCGCTTTTCATATCCTCCTCGAAGGAGTATATATATATAAATAAATAAATGAATAAATATGAGAGAGAGAGAGAGAGAGAGTGACCGACAGAGAGGTAGAGAGAGAGAGACCGTCAGAGAGAGAGAACCGACAGAGAGAGCGCCCGGCAGAGAGAGAGATATGACATCAACATACGTGCCAACACTAAAGGCCAAGTTAATGTAATGAGTACTTTTTACTGACGGTTTTTCACCTCAAATGTACTCGAGTAAAAGTAGAAATTAACTTGTGAAAAACGTACTCCAAAAGTAAAAAAGTACACCAAAAAAATTGTAACAGAGTAAATGTAATGCGTTACTGCCCATCTCTGGTGACTAGTGAGGATAATGCAAAAACAAGGAAAAAGAGTGGAAGAGAATAGTTTGGCGGGTCGTTCCGGTTAAACTTCTAGGCTGAACATCACTTCCGGTGCCAGTGAAGACTCTATTCTGAAGTCGGACTGCACAGGTGAACTTTCAGCGGTGTATAAAAAGCTGAGCAGCGGGGCGCGAGGTGGCCGAGCGGTTAGAGAGCGCGTCCCCCAGACCACAGGTCGAGCAGAGCCGCAGGTTCGAATCCCCTGTCCGGCTTCCTTGCAATGTCTTCCCTGAAACATGTTCCCACAAAATCTTCAGCAGACGGTGGCCACAAGGTGGCAGTATACGCTGGGGCTATGCAATCCCTTCATAGGACCCACGGACAGTCTATGCCCCCCTGGTGGCCAGATAGAGGTACTGCACCCAATCTTTTTTCTTTTCTTTTTTTTTTCTTACAATAAACCGTGACAACGCATCTTTGGCACTCAGCGGTATTATAAAAAAAAACGCGGTAACACATCTTTGGCATAGAATGTGCTTATCAACACAGCGTCTTAACAGACTGAACTCCTGCTGCGTGCGCGCACACGGTGAGGCCATTTTTAACTGATGTCATTGACAACCCGAGTCGCGAAAATGTTCTGGAACATTCCCCATGTGCTATCCTGTAAATGGCGGAGTTTCGTGCAGTGAAAGGGGTGTGGGAAAACAGCGTAGCGAAGAAAACAAAATGACTGCAGCGTTTTTTTGTTTGTTTTTTTTCCCCCTGTGACCTGTCAAACATCTCACTGTCACTACTTCCTGGTTGTCCACAGCTGCACAAAGAGAAGGCTGCTGGAGTTAGTGTAGTGTAGTGTGTGTGTGTGTGTGTGTGCATGTGTGTATGTGGATGTGTGCATGTGTGTGTGTGTGTGTGTGTGTGTGTTGGTGGTTGTCCACAGCTGCACAAAGAGAAGGCTGATGGAGTTAGTGTAGTGTGTGTGTGCATGCATGTGTGGATGTGTGTGTTGTATTTTAAGATTTCCTGTGCGTGTGTGTCTGTGGCTAAGTATGTGCCCGTTTGCTTATATTGGGAGGCTGTGGGTAATGTACTATTATTAACTATGTTCATACTGTCTGACACGTTTACATAAAATTATATTATTTTCTTATTCAAGACAGATAAAGGTTTTTTTAAATACCTCGACAGTTTCAGCTGCGGTGCTGCAGCCTTCTTCATGGAGTTGGCGTCCTGTTGTTATGGTGACGCCGTAGCGTGACAAGGACTCCATCAACAGAGCAGAGGGATCGTACACTCTCTCTCGCGTCTGGGATTCGATCCTGCAACGGCCCCCGCATGGGGGTGGGCGGAGTCGGGCTGGCGGGAGCGTCGGGGGGATGATATAGCTACGGCGTCACCATGACAACAGGACGCCAACCCCATGAAGAAGGCTCCAGCACCGCAGCCGAAACTGTCGAGGTATTTAAAAACCTTTATCTGTCTTGAATAAGAAAATAATAATAGGTAATGTACTGTTCAACGTTCCGTTCCTGTAATGTACTTTGCGTTGCCTTGCATGAAAGGTGCTATATAAATGAACAACGTTTGAGTTGCAAGCAGCAATACGGGGCAAAGCATTTAGCCAAATCAGACACTGAAATTTAAATAAAAACAAGATGACAACCTTTCATCTGATTTTATTACCTAAATATACGTCTATTATCCGTAGGGACCGGCTCATCTAGCCAAGATTGAGACTGATTGAAAATCTCAATCTCCTCTTTCCTCCAGTCCTCTAAAGGAGTACTGTTAATCAACCAAAACGAACTAACATCAACAACAAAAAATTCCAAAGCAGTAGTTATTTCTTCAACTAGGCCAAGATTGAGATTGAGTGAAAATTTCAATTCGCCTCTTCTCTCCAGTCCTCCGTTAAAGGAGTTCTGTAAACAACCCCAAATTACTGTCCTTAACTGCGAAATCAAGGTTGGAGGGTAGTTAGGTAAAGAGCTGCTATATTCCTTAAATCTAATTCTAAAAACGTAATCACTTTTGTGAAGCGCCTTGAGGCAGCTTCGGATGCGATTTTGGCGCTATAAAAATCTGTTGAGTTGAGTTGAGATGAGAGGGGGCGTGCGGTGGCAGAGTGGTTATAGAGGACGTCACTCAGGCCGAGCAGCACCGCCAGTTTGCATACCATCTTTTTGCATTGCTTTTCTGCAAAAAAACAACAACTTTAAAAATGTGATTCCGCAATAATCCCAGCGAGAGTGTAGCTTAGAGAGGAGGTTTCGAAAATTCAACGCTATCTGTCAACGCTACAAGGTATAGACTTCAAATTCTTCCACGGCTCTGTGGATTTGGGCCGTCTACCACCCTTACAATTGCCCACCCCTGACTCTTCCTCCCAGTTTCCGATTTAATCCCGTCACTCTCCCTTTCAATAAAGAATGAAAAACGGCGCTTGCGCCCAAAAATAATAACATGGAAAAAAAGAAACATGAAAGATCCAGGGAATAAAGTCTGCGGGTGTAACATCTAATTATGGCAAACGTTAATAAGAACACTGAATATGCTTTGTATAATTCTGGCGTAGATTCATATCGTGCATCGGGAAACAACAAAGAACAGTTCACACACAACGTTTTGTCTTTAGATTTTCTTTTTTAAAACAACAATGAACCTACACGTTAAATGCAACAAACATTTTATATATAAAAAGTGTACATTTATATAAACAGCTCCAGCCAGTTGTTACAGTGATGGATTAAAAAACAAAAACAAAAACACACATTTATTTCTCTGAATGAGCCCAAAGGTAACACCAACCCATTCAAATCACCTACAGAGAAAAATATATAGGTTCACTGGCAAGGATTACAAAATACATAGAGGTTAAAGACACATAAGAAACACCTTTACCAGGGAGAAGTAGATATTGGGTCTGTTCCAATTTGCGCAATTCAGCACGTTGTGCATTTAGCTCGAGTGCACAGAGCTGTTCCAATTCAAAAAGTAGCGAATGTAGTGCGCAACAAGTATGCAGATGGTGCACAAAATTTGGGGTGCACAACGAAGGACACTTCGCACACTCTTTGGATGCCATTTTGTCGATGTAGCGAACAGTTTAAAAAAAACTATGCCGATCGACAGAGATGGCAAAAGTGCCCACGTTTCTTACTTAAGTAAGAGTAAAAATACATTTGTGAAAAAACAACTCGAGTAAGACTACAAAGTACTGATCCAAATATGTACTTGAGTAGAGTAAAAATTACAAGCTCTGAAACATACTCAAAAAGTATTTTTGAAAGTATAAAGTACAAAGTACAATTAATGAAATTGTATATTAAATTAGCTTTTTCACTGCTAGTTTTAAAATGTTTGAATGTTTGAAAAAAATGTTAAAAACTTAGCCTAACAAGGTTCATAAATCCCACTGCCGGCATTACCGCCTCCTACTGGCTCATTCGCACCATTACATATCCCTACCACCTACCATCGTTGGCCAAAAAAAAAAGTAACGAACCTGTTATGGGAAAAGTAAGGAGTAGAAGTACAGATATTTCTGTTAAAAATCTACTCGGTACAAGTAAAAAGTCATCAGAGAAAAAAGTACTTCTAAAAGTACAGATACATTAAAAAACTACTTAAGTACAGTACTTGAGTATTTGTACTTCGTTACTTGCCATCTCTGCCGGCAAGCCTCAAGTTAAATCCTTCTCAGACGCACAT
>OMKY01067136.1:0-10179 GCA_900302395.1 Bregmaceros cantori | reverse complement strand
CCCCACTCTATCTATCTCTCTCTCGCGCTCTCTCATACACACACACACAAACAGTGCATCTAGGGTTGGCGTTAGATCGGATGCCTCCTAAACAGCGTAGGTATCCGATCTAACTCCTACTACAATAAAACGGCTACAAAAACAGCAACGATTCACTTTGAAAGCCATTATACTGTGAAACGCATTGTGCAGGCCCATTTTAATCTGGATGATACGT
This sequence comes from Bregmaceros cantori, assembly GCA_900302395.1. NCBI lineage: Eukaryota > Metazoa > Chordata > Actinopteri > Gadiformes > Bregmacerotidae > Bregmaceros > Bregmaceros cantori. Next base: position 9,962 of record OMKY01067136.1, on the reverse strand, counting down.
GCAAACGGCTGTGAAAAATATGAATTTCACTCAAAAACGTTGTCTGGACAGGGTTTCAGTGTCTTACCCAATGACACTTTGACATGGAGACTTTCAGAGTCAGGATTCAAGCCACCAACCTTTTGGTCTTCACCTTCCATCAAGAGAGCAACCGCTATACCAACTGAGCTACAGCCATCCCTAGAACATATACATCAAATTGTTTAAGATGATTTTGGTCTAACAAATGCATGTTTTAAAGCAGCATGCAAGTGTCGTAGCAGACCTAAATCAAACTGAGTAGTGAAGGGGGACAAGAGCGCGGGGAAGCAGATCTGCAGCATACTTATGTCGGTGAGGGGAGGCAATCTCACGACAGCTGCGTGTGCTGTGAGGCTAAGCCAGAGGCGCAAGACTATATGGGGCAGTGTTCTAGCCGACTGAACCACAGAGCTAGCCCAGGGAATGGCGACATCTAGGGGGGCAACGGATCAAGAGACTCACGGTTCAGGCAATGGACTGTATATAAAAATAGACACCGCATTCGTGTTGATGTCGGTGCCTACTTCCGAGCTGGTATGGGGGGAGCCTAGTCTCCTAAAACCGAGCCCTATCCAAATTCCAATACAAATATTTCAAATCTTAGCAGCCTGTTTTAACCTATTTAAAGGTCTTTCCTAATTGATTTTTAATGCATAGTGTAGGGATAATTATCGGTTAATTGACTGAGGGGGGGGGGGTCACAATTTCACAAACGTGTCAGATTTGGCATTAACATTTTTTATTTCAGCTCCCATAGGATCCCATTCATTCTGACTCTGTCGCTGGCGCCCCTAGTGGACGGTACCACCGGAAGAAGTCGCGCGTGGGGCGTCCTTGTCCTGGATATACGTGTACTTTCAACAATGGCAGCGTGCAGTCGGCGGGCACAAACAAAATTGATGAAAGCAATGGGATGATGTCATGCACGCTGCGTCTACTTTAAATACATACAGTATATGGTTCGGAACAATCCTCGGGATCACAGCTCACGGAGCACAGATTTTTTGGATCAACGAAGAAAAAAAAAAAGGACAAAAATAAACATACGTTTCTCTTTTGTTTATTAAAAACAAAATATATGAAATCAATTTCAAGAGGACGGGGATAATATCTTCTTTTTAACATAAAAAACAGTAAACGGCTTTAAGTGCACATATCTGCCACAAGACAGAGTGTCTGAATGACATGACATAAAGTGCAATAATGCATATCGTCATCTTCCTAAACATGGAGAAGCAGGAGAGCAAGTTCAAGTGCAATAAAGCACTTGAACTTGAACAAATGTGTATGGTCTGGCGGACAAAAAAACGGTACTGCACGTGCCGAGTTTATTTTATTATTGTGGTCCGATCACGGATCAACAGCAATCCGTGCACCCCTAGTGACATCCCTAACTTCAATTTGTCAAGAGACCAAGTAATTTCAGTCACTGCACCATCCAATGCAGGCGAGGGCTCCGAACCGGTTCAAGGAACGAAAACGAAAACCGAAAACGAACAGAATTTTATGGAATTTTACTAGGAGCGGAAACGGAAAAAGATTTCTTCAACTGTTCCAGAACAGAAACGGAACATTATGAAATCCACAAAACCGGTTAAAAACGTTTTTTTTCCGTCCTCTATATATTCTAGCATATCCTATATCTAGCAGACTATTTCCGTCCACTTTCACTCAGTCATCAAGCACCATGCATCTATGGCTCCATCTCGTGGACAGACGAGGAAGTGAATGTAATGGCGTTAATACAGTTGCTTCGGAGGTCGAAAGTCCACCAAATATATTTTGTATAAACTATATCTAAACTTAACATTGCACAATATGAGGAACTTTAAGAACGAACGAAATGTTTGTGTTCCGAACCAGTTCTGGACCAATATTTTGGTGTTGGTGAACGGTTCCGAGAACAAAAACGTTAAATATAGACCTGCCTGAAACGTTAAGAACAGAACGTTTTAAAAATAATTTCGTTTTCAAGCCCTGATGCAGGCAGACATTCACACACAGACTGACTGTAAAACCACAGTCCAACAGCCCCCATTTCAGTGTAATAATGAGCTACACAAGAAGCGGCTGACATCATTGTCCAGATAAGGCTCAGTTCCTCCCTCCCCTCCTCCTCCGCCAGTTACTTCATCATGGTGTGTGTACACAGACCCACTTCCTCACTTCGCTTAAAGCACATGAGAAGGCTTTACAGCAGAGTGTTGCACTTCACAGCTCTATTTAAGGCCTGCTACTAACAATTAAATCACGTGCAGACTCACTCTCTCATACACACACACATTAGAGCTGGGCGATATGGGCAGAAGTTCACTTCGGTAGTGGTAAAGTTGCGGTAGGGGTATGATTTTGCTTAGAAATAAAATGCTGTCTTTTCTTTCTTCTCCTTTAGAGAGGATATGTTTTTAATGCTTACACAAAAAAGGAAAAAAAGGTTGACATTCTGACTGATCATGACCTAACGATGACAAAGTGCTGTTGCAGATGTGGATCAATAAAAATGTTTGGGAAAAAATAAAATAAAATGCAGATTTCTATGAATGAAAGTCTGAAACCTAGATTTTTTTTTCTTTCCAAACTTTCCTTTTCAGAATTAAGTGCAGAGACCTCACTCTTGGGCATTCGATCAATTTAATTATACTTTTAGAAATATACAATTTCTAAATCTGACTTTGCAAGAAATGAAGTTGAAATCAATGAATAATGAAATTATAATATTTGCCACGAGATGGCAGCAGAGTTATAGGGAGACTTACAACTCTGCTGCTCTCTCGTTGGCTCGCAAAAAATGACATTGATGCTAGGGATGAGCATCAATTAACTGATAGGCGATCTTTAAGGATTTGGTCGACTATTTGGTCCACTCCCAGTGGGGAATGGATCAGCACATGGAGGATGAATTTGGAAAACACCCGCAATTAACGAACACGGAGGCTGACCCAGCCCGGCTCTTTCTCCGTTACGATGGTAGTGGCATTAGGCAACACGGCAGGGCCAAGCCGAGACCTCAGACTCGGTGCTAAAACGAGGTTGTGATGATAGTCCAGTGTGATTGTAGTCCAACACAATGCATGAAAACCATTACAAAATATTTTCCAACTGTGTACAAGTTGGAAGAGACGACACTGCGTCAGCCACGTTTTCAGCAGCGAAAGTTAACTACCAGGACGCAATGTGTTATTCAGAAACAAGGTGTTAGAGTTTGAGGGTTTGGGTGAACCAAACAATGCAAATATTCCCAAATCACATTAATAATGTGCCGATTCCTTAACTAAATAAAGTATAGTATTACTTATTTTAATTAAAACCCACCAACAGAGACGGATGGATATTCTTTTTAAAAAAAATATTTTTCAATTTTTTTTCCAAGTTTTATTTATTAGGGTTAGCGGAAACAGGTCACCACAGGTCACCACTCACAAGTTGGGAACTTGTGAGTGGTGAAACTGCCATAATTCACAGAGAAATCTCCCTTCATGGTGTGTGCACCGTCTATGGTGTTTGCACACAGTCAGACCTCTTGTAGTCACACTTGACGGCTGAAAAAAAAAAAAAAATTTAGTTAACCGATTAATTGATATTGATATATGTCGATATTCACAATATTGGTGGACGATATTTTGAAATATCACGATTAGGGCTGCAACTAACGATTATTTTGATAATCTATTAATCAGCCATTTTTACTGGCGATTAATCGATTAATCGGTATATTTTTTACTTTAAACTTGGAAAGATTATTATCATTAATTATGATTAGGAAACATTATTAAAAGTTTACAATGTTAATATTAGAAACTTTTTGCTGTTTCGCCACGTCTGTTTTATAGTAATAGCATGAAAGAGCCTACTCTTCCATGTTAAATTCTAACATATTGGGCTTTCACGCAAGCATACGTGTTGCCTTTGTTGTATTGGGGCTTTGACACTGGAAAAATTGCATTGGGAACAACATATATTCAACACGTTTGACCAAAGAATAGGCCAAACCTCGAAACGATTAATCGCTGCCGATTAATCGATTATCAAATTAGTTGGCGATCATTTCAATAATCGATTATCATCGATTAATCAATTAATCGGTTGCAACTGTAATCACGATATTCAATATTATTGTCCCAAGCCTAACCTATTATTGTCCCAAGCCTGGCCCGATTGTCGGGCCAGCAGCCATAACGGATGACCCCTGAAATAGGCAGTGGTCCGGGGCAGTGCAGACAATACAGCTGTATTTACACTGAAGGATATCTCTCCTCTCATCGGTCCGCTATTAGCAGCACCTGGGGGACCCAGGGCTACCGCTCCCCCCGGACGGCCTTCCCTGGAGCCTCAAGAAGTAGACAAGGGTGAGGGTGGGGGTGGAAGAGGTGCATCATGGTCTGGGGGGGGAGGGGCAGGCACACAGACAGGAAGTGGGCGTAATTTCCTCAGGAAGCTATCAGAGCCATTTCCTCAGAGACCTGTGCACAGATGCTAAGTGGCTGCGCAGCAAAGGCAGTCAGGGAAAAAAAGATAGAAGGAGAAATAGATAAATGTCAGAGAAAGATAAAAGACAAACTGGGGAAGGATGGATGATGTCTCGTAATGATAAACATTAGAATCAGGGCTGCAGTGTGTGTGAGAGAAATTGGGTACAGCAAGTTTTTGCCAAGCTCAGTGCAATTCTGATTATGCAAGAGGTCCACCATATTATGTTCAAATTAAGTATCAGGATCAGAGGATCACAAGAACAATCAGGTTTACTGTTTTACAATCAGGTTTACTGATAACTGACAAATTTAAGCGACAGACGTCAGAATAAAAAAATAAAGTATGATGGATTTTAAATGTCCGAGTCTGATTATTTCGTACGTTGAGTGACAAGTGTTTTATGGCCATGAATAAGAGCTAAGCTCCTTTGGTGGAATAGGGCCCAGGTCATTTTTATGTACCACTACAGCGCAGTTTTGGAATCTCTGAGCGCTTCTAATTACTTTATGTGACCTCTTTTGTAGACAAATGCACTCCCTGGAAAAAGAGGCAGCTTCATCTGAAGGGGTTTATCCAAATAAAAGAAACAAAAAACATAACAGAACAGAAGATTTGCTGAGGCTGTAGTCCCCCTGGTAGAGACGGACAGCTAGTCAAGTTCCTGTCTATACTTGTCTCCACTCAGGCCAAGCCCATCTGGAACCTTCCAAGTTCACATGATGCCATTCACACACCTGGATGTGAAAGTGCTCCGGCCGTTACCAGGCAGCGTTCACGGCCAGACGTGTGCAGACCAAGTCCTGGAGGCTTTTTACGCCCCAACAACAACATATTGTTCAAAGTTCCCAAATCTCTCCATCATTTGGTTCACTAATCACTGATTATTTTAAGTAAATCAACCCCCACCCCTATAGACGAGTTTACCCGCGAAATACAGGGGGCTGGCATTTTGTCCCGTCGGGAGGAAACACACTTCCGGTGCCTAATGGTAGCCTATGGCAACTCTGGTACTGGACCGAGGAACCGAGCAAACAAAACACACAAAACGCACGCCAGTTCAAAATCCGACCACTAGATGTCGTCTGTGACCAGTAAACACATCACCCCACTCGCTCCGTTTATAATTTTGTATAAATATTGATGAATTACAGTCAAAATCCAACTTAAAGTTTTAAATAACCCTGTAGGTGTGTGTTACCACCAAATAAACATGTTGAAAAATAAAGAAAAACACACCGGACTAAATGACACCGGGCAAGACGTTCAGACACCGGAAGTACCCCCTGAACTCGTCTATAGCCTCAGATTGCTGGGGGTGATTCGGGCCTAGTGTTGGCAAATTTGCTTACTTAGTAGGAGCTGCTTGATGGCTTCGGTGAAGCTCTGAGGGTTCAGGACTTTGAACTCCTGTGGCAGATTGTTGTATAGTTTAGGGCCGACGAAGGAGAGCGAGTTCTGTCCGAAGGACGTTTTTTTATTTGGTAGAGAACAGTTTCCATAGGCCCTGCTTCTTAGATTGTTGTTGGTTCTGTTAATGAATTTGCCTAGCGGTCCAGGGGCTATGCTGTTAATTATTTGTAAACCAGGGTGATGTTTGCCAATTCCGAAATGTTTGGGAAGGAGAGTAAGTTGTGTTTTTTAAGAATCCTGCAGTGGTGGTCTGAAAGGTTTTTTTTTATCTAGTATTTTTAGGGCTCTTTTGTGCACGGACATGATTTTGTTAATTGCTTTGGTGGTCGTGAAGCCCCAGGTTGTAATGCAATATGTGACTCTGGAGATAATGAGCACGTTGTAGAATTTTTGCCTTTTTGCGGCCTCTAGGGAGAGGGAGTCTCTAATCTGATTGATGGTGTTTAGCGTTCTTATCACTTTGTGGGAGAGTGTTTTGACATGTTTTTACAAAATTCAAGTGACATCATCTCAAAGAAAGACCAGGTAGCGCTCATACAAATCATAACCAACTTCGTGCTGTACCCCCTGTTAGCAAAATCTACACACAGATAAGACAGGTATGTCTATGGACTAAGCTGAAGACAGCAAAGGACATGTTCCAGTCTGCATTTTCAACGACTTCTACTCATTCGGTGAACTGTATGTGTGTGTTTTGAAGACTACCGTAGACCATCTCCAACCTCTGCCGTCCATTCTGAACAACATCACAGAGTCCCTGGGAGCCGGCTCCACTGTGCCTCACATCCCTGTTAGCAGGTGGGTACCAATGAACTTCAAAGAAACAAGTTATTGTTTGAAGATGATTTAATATCGTTATCATTCACCTTATCATTTATTAGCCTGGCAAGACAAAACCAACTAGTCGTCCACGAATCGCACCCAACTAGAACAAACTTTGGGTCGGTCTGTCGGGAAATGTATCCACCCGGTAGGGGTCCACGTTGGCCGAGTGGTTATGGACACCGCACCTAACGCGACCCCATTCATGTTAGTGGCGCTGTGTCTACCGCAGCGCCCGCAGTGTCGAGAGTTGAACTACGCTCGTCGAACTACACTCGTCGACTTGTCTGCAATGTCTACCCCCGATCTCTTCAACCCAGTTTCACTAATCCTATTCAATAAAGATTTAAAAACGGTGCTGACGGCAGAAGAAATAACTTTTAAAAAATCAAACTGGTAAGACGTTATCGACCAGACAAATATTTGGCTATCTTGAATTCAACCATCTTGAGAGTGTAGGCGTCCAAAATGTGCGTACTTCGCAAAAACTTACCCTAGAGCATTAACACACTGAATCTGGAACAAATCCAACCATCTGTTTAAAAGTGAACGCCTATTCACTATATATTGCAGTATATGGAACGCGTGCCATTTATAAGGGTTTCTCCAGTGCACTGGAAAGCACGCATATGCCTTAATGGCGCGGAGTGTTGGTCGTTTCGATCCCACCAACAACGTATTTCCCACATGTCTACCCCCAATCTTCACCTGTTTCCACTAACCCTAATAATTAGAGCTTGGAAAAAAAAACAGCCTGAATGGGCTGGAAAAAACATTAAAAAAAAAAAAGTATCCCACAATGCACCGCGAAAAGTCGAGAGCGTCATTGTACTCTAGACCAATCCATATGACCCATAATGCATTGCGAGACGAAAAAAGACCTAAACTCTAAAAATGGCATAGTGGGAGTCAATAGCGACCGACCACATAGTCCAAATAGTTATAAATGTAAGTACTCTTGAGTTTTTGTGACGATTGTTGAATTTTATAATTATAAGTGAGTGCACTATATAGGAAGTAGGAAGTAGGAGACAGCCATTGACTATGAACTAACGAGCCGTACATGTCATTCGTGTACAGTCCTGGTAAGAAGAAGCCGGTGTATGTCCCTCCTAAAGACCTGCCCAAGTACAGCCCGCACCAGTCCTCGCTGCAGCCGCTTGATGGAAAACCTCTACAAGAATGGTGACCGCTGTCAAAAGCATTATTAGGGGGGGCACCCATCAGGTTTTTTTGCTTCCGATCTGTTCCCGAACTGTTTTGTTTTATGTTTTTTTTCCACCCCATTCAGGCTGTTTTTTATTCCAAGCTTTATTTATTAGGGTTAGTGGAAACGGGTGAAGGTGGGGGGTAGACATGCGGGAAATACGTCGGTGGCGGGATTCGAACCACCGACTCACCACGCCATTAAGGCATATGCGTGCTTTCCAGCGCTCTGCCTAACCAACTGAGCTACCGGGCAGCACTGATCCTGATCTTTTAATCTTAACGATCCGAGTCTTTTTTCCCCTTAAAAAAAACATTTATTTTACCAAGTTTTTATTTTCCATGAAATAGCTTGTTTGTGCAAATTGGAAACCTCAAGATAATCAAGAAGATTACTAAAAGGATATAATAAAATAAACACAGTTGCACAATAAACACTAGTCTTCTTAACTTAACTAAAAAGTTGTCAGTTTTGTCATTATTTGATGTTGAAACACTATCAATTTCTATTTTAAAATAACATATGTCTAGTTTATGATTAATGGTTACTACTGCAACGTCACCAAGCATTAAAATGACATGTGTTATGTAATCTAAAGTTCTATTTAATTGATTCTTGAACTGCTGCGTAGCTCGTCCGATCCTGATCGGCTAAAATCTGACGGTACCGGGACATTTAAAAAACCTGCGATCGGCGGCCGATCCGATCTCTGGGGATCGCGTCGGTGCACCCCTAATCATGTTTATATAGTGAATAATTAATATATTATCATAATGCAATTGGAAATCCCATGCTTGTACTGTATTTAAGATTTCCCCTGGGGCATCCAGCAAAAGCAACAAGCTTTACGACTAGAGCCAGAGAGAGATCAAGAAACCAAGGCCTCACTGAATGCAAAGGCTCCGCCTCTATCCCCATGTCCATCGCGGCTGTATTGATACCCGTTGGTTGTTACCCATTTACTAGTCTGCTGTATCGCTACCGAATACTGACTGTGATCCTGTACCAGAGATGCCAGCAAGTCAATCGTTCAAGTCTCAAGTCTTCTTGGGCAAGTCCAGTCCCAAGTCCAGTCCCAAGTCAAGTCCCAAGTCAAGTCATCATTAACGTGCTGTCATTTTAGCTCCACAATCGGATTTTAATAAAGTATCAAATAAAGCAAACAATGCTCTTATATAAGCAAAACTAATGCTTGCTTTTGACTTTATTGAAATCAGATTCTGGAGCTTAAGTTACATCATGTTAATGATGACTTGACTTGGAGTTGACTTGGAACGTGACATGACTTGCCCAAGAAGACTTGAACGAGGGCTTGGGTCGCATCTCTGCCATGTACACTAAAGTGAGTCTTATTCAAAAGTCAAAACAGATCCTAGTGTTTCACGTAACAAAAAGAAGACCAACCTTAATTTCTGTCAGAACCATTTTAGTCAGGAAACACAACAGAAGATTAAGAAGCAGCTCTTTTCTTGTAAATTAGAATTATCTTGGCGGTATGGCTCTGTTCGGAGGAACTCCCCTATTTCCACGAGTACCATGAAAATTAACTAATTCAGGGAGCAGCAGAGAATTTACACCCCAGGACGCAGGGTGAGAAGGCAGCAGTAGTTAAGGGATTCTCACCCCAGCATGCAGGGTGAGATAGCTAACCCCCCATGAACAGAGCCAAGCGACGTGACAGAAGAGAACATGTCACATCATACACAACACTTTTTACATCTTGGTGGTGGAGCAGGGGAAGGTGGTGGGTAGCAAAACAAAGCAGTACATGGTTTAGGAGTGGGTAGAATTTATAGGGTGTGCCGAAGCTGTCCAGCCAATCGCTAGGGGAGAGAGTTAATCAGCTGAGGGGATACACCTGGATCAATTAGGAATGAAGGGGAGGACAGCAAGCTTCTTAACTACCATGGCCTGTAATGACCTTAGTACTTTAATAACTTAACTATCATGGCCTGTAATGACCTTAGTACTTTAATAACTTAACTATCATGGCCTGTAATGACCTTAGTACTTTAATAACTTAACTATCATG
>OMKY01067079.1:0-11529 GCA_900302395.1 Bregmaceros cantori | reverse complement strand
AAAAAACTCTATATATATATATATATATATATATATATATATATATATATATATATATATATATATATATATATATATATATATATATATATTAGGGTGCATCAAATTTGAATGGCAAGATATCAATGCATTGAGTTTCAGGGGTGCCACCTAACGCATGAAGTACTTAAAAAAAAATTAAAATGTGCAAAACTTTGTGTTATGTGGCACCCCTAAATCTCAATGCAATTGCGCAAAATTTCGCAAAAGTTCGTTTTTTTGGGTCATTCGAACACAATTGGGCCGAATTGTGAAATGATTGAAATGTTTTCTATTCAAATTTGATGCACCTTAATATAAATATATACACGCACACACATACACCCACACGGATGGATGGTGTTTTTATTTTATATTATAGAGCTTTCCCCCTCTTTTGTCCTGTGTTTGTTGCATGCAAGTGATTCATTCTGTTTGCAAACGTATCGTTTAGACTGCATGTGGAGACCTCTGTTTGTTGGGGACAATACGTTGTCTGTTGGGACGCACAGAGGAGAGTTTGTGCATGTATACGTGTATGTGTGCGTGCAAATGTGTGTGTGTGTGTGTTTCAGATTAAGATTATATGTGTAGCCAATGATGAGCTGTGAACTGTGGTTGCTACAATGGCCCAATACTGCACAAATCAGGACTTTGATCACAGCACTGGTATCAATGATTTAAAAAAAAATGGTAAATAGAAATTACATGATTAATTTAAATAATTAACCCATTGAGAGGATGAATGTGACATCAATACAATGGAACTCCTTGGTGTCTCAGGACTCCCAATGGGGAGAAACTTTTCAAGTATATCCAGGTTAACCAAGTGGCCGGATGATGGTTTCAGTGCATATGTTTGGTTGAGGCACTTTACTATGAGTGGGGAAGAGGAAAGCTATAAAGAAAACGATGGAAGAAAATAAAAATTTCATTTTACCAAATGTTGGAGTATGTTTTTTTTTAATTTTGTATTCACATTATTTCACTATCTTTGCATCAAAAGAGCGTTAAGAGTTGAAAGGTGGCAGGCAAATAGGTGAGTGATTAGCAGTGTTGTGACTTTCAACATGAACTTGTCAGTTGAGTCCTTGTAAAATGAATGCGTTCATTTATTGTTCATAGGTCATCATTTTGAACTAGGAACAGGTGGGTCATTGACAGTGCACAAGCAGAACAACAGGCAATATTGAACTATTTTAGTGTTTTTTAAAGATTTCCCCTGGGGTATCCAGCAAAAGCGTCCTGCTTCACGACTAGAGCCAGAAAGAGATCAAGAAACTAAGGCCCCACCGATGTAAAGGCCCCGACTTGCAACCTCCTCGTCCGCCACGGCTTTTGACACCCCAGGGTTAATGCACGGGCCGACGACTGTCTCAATCAGTACTTAAAAGTGTCGGAGGGGGGGCCCCAGCAGCACGGATAAACACGACAATACTTACGTAACACAACAACCCTTGTCTGACCCCACTACCGACATCAATGACACCACCACCACAAACCTTGCTGACCATCAGCAATATTGTAACGAAAGGCTGTCCCCTCGTGGAGGAGCTGGGAATAGAGGAACTTACATCGGCAATAGCTGAACTCAGCTATTGCCAAGGTTCGTTCGGACTCTATTTAAGGAGGCGTGTAGGCAGGTGGAGGACCGCCAACGGTGGCAGCCCAGAATGCACCGCGCGTGCATTCACTACACTATCACAAGTAGAACTAACTGTGGGTGAAATGCCCACCCAATGGTCCTGTGTAAATGCTGTAGATTAGGGGCTGGGTTAAATTCTCAGTAGGAATGTGTTCTTTGCTTTATCGCTGTGTTTCAGCTCGGAAGGCTTTAGAAATGTGATATGAACAAATTCTGAACTAAAACACAATCCAACTCAATGATCTAACAAAAGAGCGCATTCACAATTATACGATCATCAAGAAAAATGAACTCTCGTTCACGTTCGCCTAAACCTAACCTAATCCTGAAGAACACGTTCGGATACAACACTAGTGATTACCTTATATTTACCGTATTTTTTTATTTATAGTAGTTTGTATATGTATTTATTATTTATTTATTATTATTTATTTAATTTATTTATTATTATGTATTTATTATTTAATTAAGTTGATTGTTCAACTGTTCAACTGTCTATTCTAATGCACGAATGAATTCAGCCTTATAAAGTATTATGTAATTTGATTCAAGTTCATGACAGGATCAGAGTTGACGTCACGCGAGGCAGTGGACGGTGGGTGGAATCAGTGCGTGGCAGTACCGCCGACACCGACACAGAGAGACATATCTGGATTCTGGGACTTACGGAACCACGTCGACCCGCTTTCATCGTCACGGTTTTTGATGGACGTTTTTTTTTTTAGCGTCGCTTAGCTGCAGTTTATTTCGTGTGCGCTCATTGTTGTTTGCATGCCTGTGCGCGCGCGTACACGCGTAGTCTGCGAAGTGCGAAATGCACGCGTCAAAGTGATTTGACGCGTCGAGAGCGCGTTTACCCAAATGGACCAATCTGTCGCAATTCAAGAGACACTGGCGAAGGGAGAGGATTGCATCATAGTATCCTTCACGATCTGTACATCTTCCACGTCGCTCGTCCCATCTTGGAAGTTTTCCGAGTGACGTGAGCAGCGATCCCCCACAGCCCGTTAAGGTCTCAAACCGCGCCTGTAGCGCACACGCCTGACCCCACGTTGTTCCCAAACGGCCCTGAATAAGGTCACTTTATCGGCTAAATATTCCGATTAAGTGAATTTGTGGAAGTAAAACGCAAATCGCTGGTGTATGAAAGTGTAACCATGCGTGACATGTTCAGACTTTGGTCAGACGGTCAACATGCTCTCACCACACGGTGGCGGGATGGTTCCACCCATACACACAGTTCCGCCGAGTTTTAGACTCCTAAAATCATAGAACGTTTAAGTCTATGCTATACAGTCTATGCCTAAAATGCAATGATATATATATATTTCAGGTACGGTTTGCTTTGTGCTTATCATTTTCTGTTACAAATTATGATTTTTTTTGATGATGAGGTTTTTCTTCCTTCACACTCGCGAAACCCTTGACCAGAAATGGGAAGTAACAAAGTAAAAATACTAAAAACTACTGTACTTAAGTAGAATTTTCAAGTATCTGTACTTTTAGAAGTTCTTTTTTTCTGTGATTACTTTTAGGAGATTGTTAACAACAATATTGGTACCTCTACTCCTTACTTTTCCCAAAACAGGTTTGTTACTCTTTTACATTTTGTTTGTGCAACAATGGGGTACGATAATATGTATAATATGAATGAGTCAGTAGGGAGCGCTAATGCGCAGCACAGTCCCTGTTAATAAGTTAATACTTGTTTTCATTTAGTCTCTGGGTGTGTCCTAGATATAAGATGACTTAGGCTAGGTTGTTAGTAATGTGTCAATAACATTGAAAAAGTAACATTGGAAAAGTCCGTTTTATATACAAATGTATTTTGACTACTGTGTACTTTATACTTTCAAAAATACTTTTGAGTACATTTTAGAGCCTGTACTTTTTACTTTACTCTAGTAGATATTTGGATCAGTACTTTGTAGTCCTATTTGAGCTGTTTTTTTACTAATGTATTTTACTCTTACTCAAGTAAAAACTCTGGATACTTTTGCCATCTCTGCCCTTGACTGACTTGATAACATGCAGTGCAATGTACGGTCGACCTGGGTGACGTCAGAGAGAGCCGTCTGCTGGGCCTGGTCCAGTGTGGCAAGGAGCATGCGTAAGTACATGGTTGACGTTAAATCGGATCATTTAGGCGTATTATTTTCTGTGATGTAAGGTGCTAATCCAAAAAAAACGATTCGCTTATTTTGAATGGGTACAAAACCCTAGCCCCCCCCCAATCCCTAACCTAACCCCCAACCTAACCCTAATCTCCTACTACATACCCCTTACCTAACCTTAACCCTAACCTTAACCCTAAACTTAACCTAACCCTAACTTTAACCCTAATCCTAACCTTAACCTAACCCTAGCCCCTGACCTTAACGTAACCTAACAGCTAACCTTAACCCTAAACTTAACCTAACCCTAACAAAATTGTGTTTGGGATTCAAACTTTACATAACGGCAAAAAATATGTTTTAGAGTTAGAATAGAATATCCGATTTAACAGGGACCGTAAGTACATGGTAGTATAATGTATACCTGATGTACAAGGTTCGGTAGTAACGATACTAACAGACTACGTGTAACGGTATTATAGTAACCAGATTAAAAAAACAGTAACTACATTGTATGTAGTTTTAAGGGACTACGGTATAGAAAAAACAACTGAGGCCACTATTGTAACCACAGCCACTATAATTATGAATTTTTTTTTTCCAAATATCTAGAATATATATAACACCCATTAGCTATGAAAATGGGTGTTGCATATGCCAAATGCCAAGTGTCTACGTTACGTAAAATAATTGCTGCTCCTTCCCCATTTATAACGTCACACTTAAATTGAATCTTTTCCTTACATGGCCATATAACATATTATATGGATAGTCGTTGCCTATGTATATCTATCTATATTGTCTGTAATGTACAGCCTGCAGACGGGCCTTTACCATAGGTATTATATATATTTTTTCATAGATCAGTGTTGTGCATCGGCTACAAAATTGATTGAAGCAGATGCATCCACTCGGTCAGAAGTTATAGATACCATGGCTTGAAAACGAAATTATTTTTCAAATGTTCCGTTCTGAATGGTTCAGGCAGGCCTAGGTTTAACATTTTCGTTCTCTGAACCATTCTGCCACCAAAATATCGGTCCTGAACCGGTTCGGAACGCAAAAATACCTTTTTACAATGAAATGCCTAAATTTAGCTTCATTATTTTCCATATTATTTCTCATTATATTATGCAATGTTGAGTTTAGGATATAGTTCATACATAATATATTTGGTGGACTTTTAAACTTCAGTGCAAATAGGACCTCCTGGCAGCAGGAAAGTGGGCACACAACTGGAAATAGTCTCCCTACAGAGCATATCCTAAAATATATAGAGAACAGTATTAACCGGTTTTCTGGATTTCTTATGTTCTGTTTCTGTTCCGAAAACGTTTGTTTCCGCTCCTCATAAAATTCTGTAAAATTCAGTTTGTTTTCGTTTTTCGTTTTCATTCCCTGAAACGGTTCGAAGCCTTGGGATCATAGCCACATGGCCCAACCCATCACCGTCATTGTCGCCATGGCAACAACAAAGCACTCATGGTGCTGTTTGTACGTCAAATGTTTTCACAGTGTTGAAGCCTTTTCATCTTTTTACATGAAAAAAAACTACTCAAGTACAGCACTTTCGGTACTTGTCATCTCTGTAGACAACACCTTGTTTATGGAAGAGAACAGGCACACAAGGCCATAGACATGCATAAGTGAGACAGGCAAACCTTTACAGCAGGAGATACGTTAACTCGCTTCGGCCCATCCGAGATAACTCACCTTCCACGCGCTTCCACAGAGTAGCTTGGGTGAGGTGGTGTTTCACACTCGCACCATCGATATTCAACCAAACATTTTGGACATGGACCTTCACCTGTTATGAATCCCTCAGAGAAAGTTTAATTTTCGAACCCAAGCAGGACTAGGAAAAGAGTTGGGTTCCATTGGGGCAACCCGTATATTTACATTCAAAATATGCAATGGTACAGAGAGTATGAAAATAACAAACAGAGTCCGAGAGTCCCTATGAAGCTGGTGTTTTCGGACACAGGAGACAGTTCATGTAAGAGATCCAATACACTTATCTTCGGGATCCAGTTGCTGATGACAGATAATGCACAAAAACATGTTTTATCCGATGACTGGAGTAATCGATGGAAATGGAGGCAGAATACTTGAAATAGTCTATGGATGAATGAATATTGAAATATTCATTAGCTGCAGCCCTACTTGGCTTAGCTTGGAAAGTCGACTCCGCCTGCAACGTTTCTGTTGATTGACAACTGTGCAAACACAATCAATCCAGCGCTATTAGCGGCCAGTTTGAGGTCACTACCCACAGGGAATTTGCTGTATTACCTACAGTCACCTTTTATTACCGCGAAGCCGGTAATGTGTTTGATCGCGTTGCTTGGTTGGTTTGTCCCCAAGGTAACTGAAAAAGTTGTGCATGATCTGGATGAAATTTTGCACAGTTGTTGGAAATGACACACGGAACAATTGATTAAATTTTGGTGCATTTCTGTGTTCCGATAAGTTACATAATCATACTTTATCACCAACTTACCAACAGATCGCTGGGCGCCTGCCGCGGTCACGTGACCATACTTCCGGGTTGTGGTGGATGCTGGGAAATGTAGTTGGCTTGTGCTGAGCATGTTCGCCGGTGGCTTCAATCGCAATCACACTTCTCTAGGAGCACTAGAATTGATAATGGGTTGCCACACATACTGCTAGCACTAAAAGTACAATTTTTTTTTGTACCACTACGGCGCAGGTTTGCATTCTCTGAGTGGTTCTAGTTGAAAATACAATCAATTATTTGAGGTGTTGGACCTGTCCTGTAGCTAGACAGGGCCAGTGCTATACATACTCTTTGTTACAGGTATTTCAAACACTGATGGAACTGAGGAAATTCACGTAACCAGGCAAGCAATGAAAGAAAAAAGCAGTACATGTATAGAGTGTGAACCAAACCTGGAGGTTGCTGCATTAGAATCACACAGCGCTTATGATTGGATAAGAGAGAGCACATGACGTGGGAGGGACAGGAGCATAGCTGCTGGGGGGAAAGTGCCACCCTGACTGGAAACGCCTGTGCCTAGACCAGTGTATAAGCAGTTGGTTGTCCTACGGTGATGCGCTGTGCAGCCTATTACTGTTGAAGCAATGACTGTCTTTGTATATACTCGACTACATTTGCCTGTTCACTCTCGTTACATAAACACACATGGAATTTGGGAGAGACTGTAGAGGCAGTCTGTAATACAAAAATAACTAGAAGCACTCAGAGGGTGCAAACCAAGACCATCTCGACACTATTATGTAACTTATAGGCAGATATGGGCAGTAACGCCTTACATTTACTCAGTTACAATTTTTTTGTGTACTTATTTACTTTTGGAGTACATTTTTCACGAGTTACTTTCTACTTTTACTCAAGTAAATTTGAGGTGAAAAAAACTACTTTTTACTGAGATGTCAGTAAAAAGTACTCGGTACATTAACTCTGCCTTTAGTGACACCCGTTGGCGCATATGTTGATGTCATATCTCTCTCTCGGGCGCTTTCTCTCTCGCTCTCTCTCTTGGTGTCTCTTGCTCTCTCTCCCACTCGGTCTCTGTCTCTCTCTCGGGCTCTCTCTCTCGGGTGATCTTTTTTTTTCATTCATTTTTTGAATTCCTTTTTTAAACTGAAAGTTACTCAGTACTTTCGCTACTTAAGTAACTTTTTTGTGGAATACTTTTTTACTTTCACTTGAGTAATATTTTGCTGAGGTAACAATACTTGAGTAATTTTTATGGCTACTCTGCCCATATCTGCTTATAGGCTACAGAAATGCACGAAAATGTAATCACTCGTCACCAGTGGTACGTGAGCACGCTCTTCAGTACGCGGGATTATGGTCATAAAAATACATATTTTTGTGATCTACCAGAGGTGGGACACGAACCCGGGTCTCCACCTTGGCAGACCGTAGGGCTAACCGCTACACTATCTGAGCTGTGCTAGGCACACACAATAGAGTGGAGACAACTGCTGCGTGCTGCTGCAGTTTGTAAGCTCATACCAGCAGTCAAACTAGACGCTATTATGTTATGTTACTTGTAGGCTACAAGTGTGCACCAAAATGTAATCACCTGTTCCGTGTGTCATTACTCATTACACATCATGATTTCATCCAGATCTCTGCACAACCTTTTCAGCTATCCTGCTGACAAACCAACGTGACCGAAAACATAACCTGCTCGGCACAGCGGGCGCAGGCAGAGATGGCAAGTAACGAAGTACAAATACTCATGTAGTGTACTTAAGTAGTTTTTTCCTGTATTTGTACTTTCAGAAGTACTTTTTTTCTCTGACGACTTTTTACTTGTACTGAGTAGATTTTTAACTGAAATATCTGTACTTCTACTCCTTGCTTTTCCCAAAACAGGCTTGTTACTTTTTTTGCGCACGGGTGGTAGGTCGTAGGGACATGTATAGTGTGAATGAGCCAGTAGGGGGCGGTAATGCCAACAGATGTTCATTCCAATGTTTGGCAGTGGGATTTATGAACCTTTAGTGAATTAAGTTAGGCCAGGTTTTTAACAATTTATTCAAACATTCAAACATTGTAAAACTAGCAGTGAAAAAGTGAATTTTATATACAATTTCATTTTTTTTACTTTGTACTTTATACTTTCAAAAATACTTTTGAGTAATTTTTAGAGCCTGTACTTTTTACTTTCAAAAATACTTTCTGAGTATGGTTCTGAGCCTGTACTTTTTACTCTACTTGAGTAGATATTTGGATCAGTACTTTGTAGTCTTACTCGAGTTGTTTTTTCACAAATGTATTTTACTCGTACTCAAGTAAGAAAGTTGGCTACTTTTGCCATCTCTGGGCGCAGGTAACTATAAAAAAAACAAAAAACAAAGTGATAACATTTTTCGTAGGTAGTGTAAGGTGTCCATCCATATTTCCACTGGCCACAATTAGGCTACCCTGTTTATGGGAGAGAGACAGAGAGAGACTCCAGGGAGGAATGAAAGTATCCGCGTCTGTCTCGGTCTGCAGGCTCTTCATTTACACATCCACACGAATGGCCATCACAGCTGACGATGTCTCCCTGGACGACGTCTTCCCCGTGTCCCGCCACTTTGAAGTGGTCGAGGGTGAGCTATTAAACTATTAGCCCATAAGCAACAATAAGTCAGTCTCACACAGGTCTTCATTGGACCCCAAGATGAACAATCGTAACAATATTCGCAAAGGAACCGAAAAGGATGGTGATAACCAGTGGTGGGAAGTAATGAATTACATTTACTCATGTTACTGTAATCAATTACTTTTCATGAGTAATTTTTAATTTTCTGAGTAGTTTTTGAAATGTGTAATTTTTACTTTTACTCAAGTACATTTTTACCGTAGTACTTTTAACTCATTACATTTGAGTCCCCTCACGTTACTGATTACAAAACATATTGGTGGATGGTGAAAATTTTTAATTTGGGCGGAAAGTTGAGCACCTGTGCAGCCAGGTGAGCCAGAACAAACACATCGTCCACGCATCGCACATCACACAAAGCTGTTATTTGAATATTGATGAAAATATATATATAAAAAAACAACTTGTGCTGATTAATGACTCATGCTTTTTTTGCATTAAATAATCGAAAGTAACTTTTACTCATTTTTCTCATTACATTTTAATTGAAGTAATTTTGTACTTTTACTCGAGTACATTTTGAGATGGGTAATTTTACTTTTACTCAGAGTACAATTTAAGCAAAGTAAAGATACTTTTACTCATTACAATTTTTCAGTACTCTTTCCACCTCCGGTGATAACTAGAGATGGCAAGTAGCGAAGTACAAATACTTAAGTACTGTACTTAGGTAGAATTTTCAAGTATCTGTACTTTTAGAAGTACTTTTTTCTGTGAGTATGTTTTACTTCTACTCAATAGCTTTTTAACAAAAATATCAGTACTTCTACTCCTTACTTTTCCCGGGGTTGTTATGTTTGTCTTTTTGTCTTTTTTTTTTTTTTTTGCATGACCGAGTCAGTAGGGGACGGTACTTACTAATGAACTGAATCCGGTAGCAGTTAATACGTTGTTTTCATTTAGTCTCTGGGTGGGCCCCTCAGAAAATAAATATTTGCTTGTAAAGTGTTAAGACAAATTTAGGTTTTGTACTTTGTACTTTATACTTTAAAAAATACTTTTGAGTACATTTTAGAACATGTACTCTTACTCAACTAAGAAATCTCTGTACTTTTGCCATCTCTGGTGGTAACAATTACTACTACTTATTACTAATAACTACTACTAATTATGGTTACAGATAAAATAATGAAAAATACAATCATTTAACCTTTCTTATTCATCTTACCTAATCTACCTTATTATAGTCATTTTTTTGACATTAATATGTGTTATGACTTTGATCAATATTTTGATGATGTCTCTACAGTGTCTTCACCGGACCAACTGGCTATCATCGGTGAGTATTTTTGGTTTCGGGCTCTCAAGCCTTTCATCTAAAGCAACCCTTCATTACGGGTATTATAGAGACATTTGATGTCTACATAACAAGTGACAATATGGACAGTTAATGGATGTGATGGGCACAGTCGACAGGCGTGCACCCGCATTAGCCACACATCTTTGTCACATATAATCGATCAATGATCAATGGATTTCTAGCCTGTTCCAGGACAAATCACTATCGTATGTGGAGCCCCACTCATGCGGGCTCCACATACGAGCGTGCGCGCGTCGCACACGCGCGTCTGAGCGTTCGTCAGAGATGGCAAGTAACGAAGTACAAATACTCAAGTACTGTACTTAAATAAAATGTTCAAGTATCTGAACTTTTAGAAGTACTTTTTTTCTGTGATTACTTTTTACTTGTAGTGAGTACATTTTTAACAAAAATATCTGTACTTCTACTCCTTACTTTTACCAAAACAGGCTCGTTTCCTTTTTTTGCATTGACAGGGTAGGATAACGTCTATAATATTACTCAGTAGGGGGCGCTGATGTACAGAGTACAGTCCCAGTTAAGAAGTGGATTTCATTTAGTCCCGAGCTATAGGATAAATTAGGCTAGTTGTTAATTTATTCGAGCAATAACATTGACAAACTAACATTGAAAAAATGCATTTTACATACAATTTTATTTGTAGTACTTTGCACTTTCAAAAATACTTTTGAGTAAATTTTAGAGCATATACTTTTTACTTTCAAAAATACTTTTAGAGGACATTTCTGAGCCTTTACCTTTAACTTTACTTGAGTAGCTATTTGGATCAGTACTTTGTAGTCTTACTCGAGTTGTTTTTTTACAAACGTATTTTACTCTAACTCAAGTAAGAAATCCTGGTACTTTTGCCATCTCTGGCGTTCGTGGACACAACCGAAGGTTGACACTTGCGACAAATGTGCACCGTTGATAGGACACACCTCAATTTAAACATGAACGAAAAAAGTAGATAGGTGGTAGAAATGGTCCGTGTCAAGAATATAAAATAATTATTCAAGTTCACCCGTTTTACAGAGGCACCCTCAGAGACCTTGCAAATGCCGCCGCAGACACATACACGCCAGTGGCGGATGCTGGACTTTTAAGGAGGGGAAGCCCAATTTGACGTCCTGCATCATAAAACGTGTCTATATATATACACCCTCCGTTCGTTTTCCAGAAAATGTTCTGTGACCCTGTCGCACCAGCTTGGTGTCTTTTCCAAGGACTTGACCAGTGTCCGTTCAAAGGCCAGCAGAGCTAGGCTCTACAATCATTGGCAGACAGCTCCAATCATTGCCATTAAAG
>OMKY01067042.1:0-13065 GCA_900302395.1 Bregmaceros cantori | reverse complement strand
AACACACCATATAGACTCCAAACACAGATCTATAAACACACATGCAGACAGACGCACAGATACACACACACACACACATACACACACATACACACACACACACACAAAACAGTGCATTACGCACGCAGACACACACTGTTTTGTGTGTGTGTCTGCGTGCGTATGGGCCTGTTGTGTGTGTGTGTACTGCACTCGTGTGTGTGTCTGCGAGTGCACGGGACTGTTGTGTGTGCGCCTGGAGCGTTCCGCTCCCCTTTACGTGTATGTGTGTGTGTGTTTGTGCGTGACACACACATGCACACACACGCACGCGCGCGCGCACCAAAGCTGCGTGCACGAGGACGCTTCGGTAAAAACTTTGGAATATATATATTACTTCGCCGTTCATGCGCATGGATGTCTCTCCATTGAACCACTGGGGAGACATCCGACATCCGGCCCACACTCACGCACGCACACACACACAAAAGAACAGCAACAAGCCAACACACACGCAGACAGACAGACACACACACACAAACACACACACACGCTCACCTGCGCTGCTTCGTAGCCACGTGCTATCGTTGACAACTGCATGGGGGCGAGCTGCATGAAGTGTGTATTATCGCGTTATGTATGTTCACGCGCGAATACCAACGCACCGCACACAGGAGTTTTGTTGACAATGGAAACAGCAATCTTCCAACTGGACAGTATACGGACCGTATACGCACTGACCGTGTACGGACCGTATACGGACCTCTCTGTAGTGGAAACCTAGCGTAAGACCTCTAGGCTGAAAAACTGTTTCTTCCCACACACAGTGATGCTACTGAACGCAGGGCTAGCCCTGCCTGATATGTTGACATCATTTCACATGTGTTGACTCTATAGCGGTGCCACTTTATAACTTATGTGTTTTTCTTCTTTTGTTTTGTCCTTGTCCGCTACCTGTCGTCTGTCGATCTTGAGAGAGTTGTTTCAAGCCTACCTAAAATTCCATGTGTGTGTACTGCTGTCATGTATATGCAATCTGGCGAATTAAAATGAATGTTGAATCTTGACACCATTTTATAAGACAAATGTATGTATGCATGGTTCTGCACTCTGCAGGAGAGGGGATGAAGACCACTCCTTCTCTGAGCATGGCGTCCATGCTGGTGCTGGCACTCAGCATCGTGTGTGGCGCCATCTAAAGCCTAAACCTGGAACTGAATCTGGGATTATTTCTCAAAACAGTCGTCTTCCATCCTAGAGTCTGGATTCTGTTTTGGCATCAAGTCTTCCGGCTAAGGGAAGAATTGTCTTCGGTGCTTGGGGGGAGATCACCCTACCAAATAGAAACGACATACGCATAGAAACGTGTTGATTCACAATTGTGCTAACTAATGGTTTAAAATTACACTGTCAGCATTAGTTACTAACTGATGATGAATCATGATGTATGGCCATGACTTAGCTGTCCTTCTAGAACAGGGGTGGGGAACCTTTTTTCCCATTAAGGGCCGTTTGCAAATTTATAAAATCCAGAGGCCACGCAGACACACACTCACACAGGCGAAGACGAAATGGAGGACGCAAAAAAATCTATGCTAAGGATGCTATTCTAAGAGCGTCACTTCTCGTCGCATCACATAAACCCTTGCATACGTCTCGTCATGTTTTTGTTCTGTGGAGCTATTAAATAAATGTAGGAATTGCTCTGCGGGCCAAATGACAGGGTGTTGCAGGCCTGAGGCGACCCAAAGTGCGCCGGTTCCCCACCCCTGCTCTAGAAAAATATGATTGTGACTTGCTTTGATCAAAAAACCTTCCATGCAATACACAATGGGAATTTCCCAATGATTGTGGTGATGTGGAAAAACTCCATTATGTCAGCATCACCTTTTGTTTTCAATGCAGAATTCCAGAAGAGGCCTTTTTAAATGTACATTTTATCACAATGGCATTGTTAACTGTGATTATTATGGCCACAATCATGTGACCAGAACAGTGATGAGCTCCTGTTTGAATCAACTCTGACCTTGGAAACAAACTGTCTCTTCAATGGAGAAAATAGTACACTGCATATAAAAGACAAATGCTCCTTTTAAACTAATCTCTGCACTTTTGAAACAGACTGACTGCACACCCTCTCTCGGACCGTGTCTAGTGCTGCATTCCAATTTGCGTACTTCACATAGTGCATTTCCAACAGATAGCTGCTGTTCCAAATGAAACGCACCTTGCTGCTTTTGATGCTTTTGAAAAAAATGGATGCCGGTCTGTGACAGTCCACTACAAACTGAATAGGAGCGGCCGCCACAACAGTGCCTGCACCGACCTCTGTCTGAAAACTTTGTCTACGCAGTCAAAATGGCGTGCAGTGAATACGCGGAGTGCCCATCGTTCACATTTTGACCGTTGGAAGTGCACTATTGGGGTGCACTTGATTTTGCTACTTTTGACTTGGAGCAGCACTATGCACACTCAAGCAAAGTATTTGAAGTACTGAAGTGCGCAAATTGGAACAGATGGTAGGAGAAAAGCAATTGACGATTTTCGCACAAGTCAAGGAGAAAAACCTCTTAACTTCCAGATCCACATACTTCCTGAATCATTGTTTGTTGACCTCTTCGATCACATTTTGTTTGCCTGCCAGTCAGTTCTTTAAGTTTTGAAAGTTGTGAAAAATCAACGACTCACCAGAACACAACATTGGACGGGATCATGTCTGTAGACCGAAGGTGCTTTAGACCGAAGGTTCTATAGACTGAAGCTTCTAACCCTAATGCCAACCCAAACCTAACCCCTAACCCAGAGCAAACGTGAGGGAGAAAGTGGGGTGTGTGGGAGAGAGGCCGGCGACGTACCGCTGTGCGGCGGCATTCGGCTTTGTGAACCTTCGGTCTATAGAACCTTCGGTCTATACTACAATGGACCGGCACCTTTGGAGGAGCTCATTCTGCTACATGAATATAAATACATTCATAAAACTTGATTAACAAATATATAAATGATTAATATCCTGAGTTCCTTTACTGAAGCTTACAATCACTCTATATTAAAAAAAAACATGTAGGATCCAATAGGCAATTCTTGTGATGCCGTTTTGCTTATGAACTGGTGCTAAAAAAAAGTTGCGTTGCATTTGAGGTGTGAAGCGTTACCTTCTGAAGGGTAATACTAAGATTGGAATATACGATTGGAATATAAAAGTGACAGATAGGTTGCTAGTATGAAGTCCTGTATAAAAAAGTACTTTGTTCAGCTTCTGGAGTGAAATTCCACAACACAGATTTGTTTCAACCATTCACAAAGTCAGCTGATTCTAATTAGATGAGGCACAGCACCTTTTTACAGAATCCAGATGGAAACAAAACCTGGTAGAACTTTTACTTTTTGGCTGTACTTTTACTTGTACTTTGTCTGCTACAATCGATATTTACACTAGGTACTTCTGCACAGGGTTTATATTTAAATTTCACTCGGCAACTCTGCTTTCTCTGCACGTGCAGGCAGTGCAACTGTGTGTTCAAACCCAATAAGACCTACCATGTCCAATTTGCTACAGACGCTTACCACAATGTAACCTGTGCGCAAATGGTCTTTTCTTTGCTGCTCACGGTAACCCAGCGCTGACTACTCATCGATTAAAATGAGGCATCAGTTCATCTAGTAATTGTATTTCACACAAGATCCCGTTGAATACGTCACTGCGCGGCACCAGGTGGTGTTAGCGACACACCCTGTGCTACACCGTGGCAGGCGTGGGAGTTAGCACCTAATCAGGATGGGATCCTTATCTGGGACAGGTGGGTTATCTGGCGTACCGGGCAAATATTGCGGGGCCTTTTGGGACCCCTCAGGAAAAAAAAAAAATCACAAAACACACTCATGAATGGGACATAGAAACTGGAACTGAGGGGCCAAAAATAAAAGACAGAACAGTACATTAGTTAAGTACACTGTATAGTGTATATAAGTACAGTGTATAGTGTACTTAACTTCAACTGAAATGTTTGTGACGTTTATTATTTTCTTGAGTTTTATATCGTAGATATAATGGCACTGGGCCCTCAAGTGATCAAAAAGTGAAACCGTCTCGTTTTATTCGGTAGCTAGGTCACCATTTTTGGGATTGAACGCACGGTAAAAGAGTTGAACTCACAACAGCAGTTTTTCATTTCAAATGGAGAACAGGGTGGACCTTTGTCTGATTCTCTCTGCTGTCTGCTTCCACCCTGCAACCCCATTAAAACACAGTACAACCAGTGTGTACGTCTTCGATACACTTACTATGTTTAATCCCCCACCATTAGTTACTTCATTGCATTGCTTTGCAGCATGTGTGTATTAGCACTGTGGTGGATATGCAGTGCTTGCTCTTAAACACAAAGTGTCCAAGCGGCAAAACTATTTAACATTTAAAATAGGCACATTCTGGGGGCGCGTGGTGGCAGAGTGGTTAGAGAGAGCGTCCCCCAGGCCACAGGCCGGGCAGCACCCCAGATTCGCATAACGTCTTCAGCTTTTCTACAATGTCTCCTCCCCGACTCTTCATCCCAGGTTCCGAAAAACAGTGCTTGTGCCCCAAAAATAACTTAAAAAACAAAAAAACAAAAAAATAAATAATAATAAACATCAGCCCTGCATTCATTTATATTTCTTATCAAGTAAAAAAATTACAGTTGCCATGTTTAATCAGTACTTTGTACGGTTACTCAAGTTGTTTTACAAATGTTTACTTCTACTGAAGAAAGAAATCTGGGTCCTTTTGCCATCTCTGTTGAAGTGTAGTGAAGTAAAAGTACAAAACGTACAACAACAAAGAACATACCCACACTAAATCAAGTATAAATACTTAATTACTGTACACACATGCAATGAAATAACAGCCATTTCATTCATCGTAAATAGTTTATTGATATTTATTAAGAACTTCAGCTAGGGTACAAAAAAAAGAGGTTACTTGAAGTATCTTATAGACACAATGCCTAAAATACAATTCTGTTGTGGAAAATAAAATAGAAATACAAAAGATATGCCAGTTATGTTCCGGTCTGGGGGAGTAGTTAAGTGATGTTGGCAAATGGTTCAGTGGTATATTTTGGTCCACAGGACAGAACAGACCACAGATCTACACGGACATGAGCCGGCACCTCAGAGCTTGGATTCCAATGAACTGACAATTTAGAACCACTGCTATAACAATCATTTTGCACCTTTCGCATTGTTTGAGACTTTGATCACAGCATTTATTTTGAATGTGAATTAGTAATTTGTTACTTTTAGACACAGATGCAAAAAAATTGCAGGAGTAATTTATCTGCAATCAGATTATCAACATGATGATCTGTAAGATGTATAAAAAATCATTGGCTGCCAATTTAAAAAATATTTGCAATGAGGAGCATGGATTTTAAAGGCTTACAACAATCCATCTTAACTGCGGACGCCGCTAATGGGGATTTAGCATTAGCATCTGTATCATTCAACAACCGATGAGTTAGGGCATGTCAGGCATGTTCCACTTAGTTACGTTGTGTTAAATGTAGACGCTACATCGGAATAATTTGAGACAGCCTTGCCGTCTAGCCTTGTTCTAAAATTAGAATAGTGAATGGTGACCGCAGACGCAGTGCATTGTGGGAGATGGCCTGTAAAGCAGCGCCCAAGGGAGTACACGATCCGGGCCATACAAGGCACCAGTTACCATTCACCAAGTCTTGTCTCCTGAAATTGACAGCTAATCTCGTTATGTGTTCACTCCCACACGACCTGTCATTTTCTAGCTACCAAGCAATATTAAAACTAAGCCTATGTAGGCTATGTCATAGTGCCATGTCGAGTGTCTGCTATGACCAGCTGGCTACGCGGAGTTTGTGCTGGCCGCTTTGGAGCCATATTGACGCAAAAGATAAAACGGGCATGAGCCTTCAATTTTAGGGGCAGCCGCGGTACATCCAAACAGCCAGAGTAGTCCGTCACGATGTGGTGACGGGGCAAAGGTCCATTTCCTGAGAACTTATTTTCTCTGTGAGCAGCCACCTGGCATGTTGGCTACCCAGAAAAGAAGTTTCCTCACTGGTAGAAATAATTGCTGATAGAGTCATCAGTCACAAAGTTTGAAGTCTGTTTGAAAGTCAGATTTGCAAACATTTACAAAATATCATTATGTGTTGTGTGTTTGTTTTGCACACAAAAATATTCGGGACCCCCTATGGGTAGGGGGCCTCAAAGTGCAAAAAACATTGAGAACTCACGGAATGAACATGTTCACTTGCCACACTTTTGGAAGTCTATTAAGAAACAAAGATAATGCAAGCTAATTGAGGTGCCGTTCAACTTAGCTAGACTGCTTATTGCCTTAATGACTCTGAGGTTTGGCTCGTAGTTTTGTGATCCATTCAACGTGCCGAGAAGTGACACTGGAACTCCAGTATAAAAGAAAATTCAGCCTTCATAGAGCTCTACAATCATCGTTAGGCTATGCATTTTGGTTTAATTAAATACAGGAAGTAAAAACATCTATAAGTTAATAACATTGCAACAACAACGAAAAAGAAAAATAGTACAGAGCATTGTAAACTTTTTTTTATGTTTAAACAATATTTACAATAATAACCTCACAGGCATGTGAATTAGGATGTAAAAAAACAACACACAACTGCTGTTTGTAGCAAAATATCTGTACATTTACAAAATAAATTGTGTGTTTGTGGTCACAACCGCCAAAAATGAATTTCATTATTAAACGGGACACTGGCATGAAAACAAAAACAAAGTGAAACCAATTTAGTGGTTAAATACTATACAAAAAAAATACAGAATTTATAAATCACATATATTTAATGTAGAAGTGATTCCAAAATGATCTTTGAATCATTTCAAGTTCCAGTCTGAGTGCAATGTCTTTTCTAACACGTCCACTTATTCAGACATCTGGTTAAAAAAAACAAGAAAACCACTTTTATAAGCCATTTTACCGATATGCCTCCCCCATCAGATGATATTCCATTATTCAACAGCATTTTTTAAAAACTAGAGCCACGGCACAGGGATTCCCTGGTTCGATTTCACTTCGATTGTTTACAAATCAAAGCTGCATCTCTGTAGATGGCCGTTTTGCCCATACTATATTATTTGTGGCAGCCTAGCGGCAATACATATGTGACGGGGCACATGTCGCTGTTTTTTTTTTCATGTGTCTCAAAACACGTGCACACTTCCTCACCAGTGTGTATTAAAAGTCCACATTCAAGTGAACTATGGATCTAAATACGTTTATGTATCGAAACCCTTAACGTATGTGATGATTAGAATGCAAAGTCCACATTATCGTTCAATGTTTCAAAAACAAGACCATTCCTTAGGGTCATATGCAAATGACTAAATCAATTTGCTTCATACTCTTTCTTGGTGTCTTTTTCTTCTTCATTCAATCCGATTTCTGGCTTTTATATATTACTATGGCTCTTAGATGGGTTTAATTTTACTGCGTGCATCGGAACACTTTTGTGACCAGCAGCTAAATACATGGCTGATCATTGCTGTTTCAATCTATGTGGAGTATAACTATGATTAATGGAAATATAATGGCGAGTAAGAACAAATGAAATGTAACAAGAACTACCTGATGGAATTTTGTGTGTACCACAGGGATGCGTCCTGGGGCCACAGCCATTATCTGTATGCTATTAATAATTTGCTTTGCTTGTGGCACCAGGAATCAACTCCCAAAAGAAGTACCTGACAACGAAAGACAAGTCTACCGAACAAAATATGTGCTAAAGAAAGTTCACATTAGCCTGACACACGCCCAATATTCAAGCAAAAACACTTTCCTTTTGAGATTATTCAAAGTGACTGAGAGAGACAGAATGCAGTCCACCATTTTTCTTCAAAAGGCATACTTCACTTCCAAAGTTATTTTTTTTTGTTTTCAAACAGGTTCGGAAGGTGGAGGATCTTCTTGTCACCTCAAAACCCAAAACTTGTCACAAATAGCAATTGTGGAAATGCTGAAGGCATGTTGTGACATATTCAGTCTAGGCGTCCGATGACGCATCATGCGAGGGAATTGCTTGGTTATGGAGCGTCGCTACTGGCCTGTTCCTCAGCAATTTTGAGCGTTACATAAATACATCTGTAGAAAAACAAATAAATATCGCCCACTAAAGGCGAGAGTCATATAGTGGGAGGGAGGTTGAGACGTTCAATAGCGACTTCGGTTAATAGGATATATGTATTTTTACATGTATTTTGTGGAATAAAATACATGTATTTACTTCGAAGAATAGTATATTCATAATAGTAAGTTCATAGTTGCATGGAATGTTGGTATGCTTTATAGATAGCCCTTTTTAATTAAAATTGGCTCACAGCTTCTCACTCCCTACACACAAATGTGACATCTCAGCACCGCCTTTCAGCGGCGTGATCTCTTTCAAAGCACCTCAGGCCCGAAACATGAATTACTACCACCTAAAAGCTCTGGATGGGACTGCATAAGCATTTTGAAGTAAAATCAGCATTTAAACTTAATGACTAAAAAAAAAAATCACTTGGAATGAAGTGAGCCTCATTAACTCAGCCTTGTAACACATTCATGGGCAACCCTTCTTATGATAAAAACAAGAACAACTTCTAGTGGAAACATGTTGGCCGTGTCATTGTGGTCGCGCCAGACTCCTTCGGGAATATGAGTCTTTCTGGAATGTACAAATTTCTTCAGCCCATCGAATGCAACATTTGCTACATTTCACAATATATTTTGATCCAGTTTTCACAAAAAAACAAAAGCAAAGACAACATTAGGAGTCGTATAGTCCGGTCAATGAAATTAAATGAAAGTCTGACAGAAGGAAAACTCCAAATGAAACAAAAAACAAATAACATGACATCACATGTAAAGTTCAGGCACTTTGCTGGTCACTCTCTTTCGGTGTTCTCTCAAGTTCAATCTTTTTACAACCTTATTTGATATTAGACATTCACTTCCATCTGCCTCTCCAAAGCACTCCTTTCCAAAGGTCCCATCATAGCACGTCCCTAAGTCCTTCTTTCCAACATTCCTCTGTATTCCTTAGTCACATGACCACCTCACCGTTATTCATTGGCCGCAGGCTCTGCTCGTCCATCCGCCGGCGCCCGCTGCGGCGCACACCGTCCGATCGCCTGTACGGCTGGTTTCTCAGATCTGAAGAGGAGTGTGCATGTCAGGGAAGAAGTGGGATTGAAGAACAACACATAACATATGTCAGATACATCAGATACGACGTGTGGTCACTGGAAATCACATCATGGCTGGTCATGCAAAGCAGCTTGCAAATCAACTTTGACCAATGTGATTTATGGTCTAATATTTTACATGCTTCAAAATGCATTATGCAAAGTCTTTTAATCTACTCCTTTAATCTACTGTTGTACATTTTTTGGAAGTGACAAATCAATAGTATTTAGATACATTTGTCTAGGCTATTTAGAAAAGAATATTAAACTATATATCATGCATAATGTGTTGATATTGCATCAGTATAGTTTATCAAAACAATTTAAAATTTTGCAAAAAATAAGTCCACTCCTGAAATTACATTGACGTGATTACATTGGAGTTTGGATGGAACAAACTTGACTAGTGGACATTATAAATGTAAACATAATTGTTGGTGTTTATATTAAATTCATATAAATATTGATATTTATTCTTCATTGAATCAGTTTTGTTCTCATCTTCAACACAACACAAAGCCACAATTAGTGCAAGAATAAATAATTTCGTTAGTTGATTAAGCTTTGCTATTTTTCTCTTTGTTTTGTTTCTGAAAACCTAGGGGAATAGAAAAAGTTAATTCATTAAGTAAAGTTAAGTAATGTTAATATAATTGATATTCTCAATTAATTACTGAAAGTTCAATCTAATATTAAACAGTAATACTTCCCATGGCAGTGATCATTAACACCCAGTGAACCCCCCACCCAGTGTGTTCAGAGAAGGAGGGAATGACACCGGGGAAAGGACATGTGGGCCTTCGTTTTAACAAAACTCACCGGCTGGGAACCCCTCAAACTTTATTATTTTCAGATGAAGCTCATCCTATTACATTTGGAATAAGACAAATGCAGGGTTCTTTTTAAAACTTATGAGAAACATTGAGAAAATTTTAGGCCTGCAGGAACCTTGTAATGACTTCTAAAAGATGGAACGGTGGCGCAGTGGTTAGCAGTGCTGCCTCACAGCTAGAAGGTCCTGGGTTCGAACCCCAACTCGGACAGGTCCTTTCTGTGTGGAGTTTACACGTCCTCTCCGTGTCTGTGTGAGGCACTCTGGTTTCTTGTTCTAGGTAACCTGCTCCAGTCAGTGACCCTGGCCAAGGTACTGGCTCAGAACTGAAGAGTTGGCCCCGGGGCACTGCATCGTGGCTGCCCACTGCTCCTCAGGGATGGGTTAAATGCGGAGGAAGAATTTCACTGTACATCTATGTATGTGTGACAAAATAAAGTATCTCATCTTAAAATGTATGATTTGAAAAATAAAAATGGAAGAGGGGTCCCCAGCTGAACAGAGCATACTCTAGAGGTGAAGGGGGGGGGGGGGTGATGATGATGAAGGAGGAAGTGCTTGCCAGGTTTTTGGGGTGACATGATCCGAAGTTATGGTTGGCTTCCTTACCCGCGAGTAGACAGTAGGAAATACAGTAATATTATTCTTCTTTAGCGCTGGATGGAATGAAGGACACACAATGATGGACGTTAAACAAAGTGAGATGATGATGTGAAATAAAAATATGTGGTGGACACTATGGGTGCTCACAGTTTACTACCGTATAATAGTTACTCTAATAGGAGTGACAAAAGGTAAAACAGAAAACAAAATTATAATCTGCTAATGTTCTACGGATGATATATGTCTTAAGTTACCCTGAATTTAATAAATTAAAAACAAACCAAAACACAGGTAATTATTTGCCATTAAATGATTTAATTAAGATTTTAAGTAATCCAAAAGTAATTAAATTGGGGATTACTTTTGGATTGTTCTTCTTTAAAACCATGTTTTCCATGTTTTTAGTTTTAGACTATATTTTGAGTTCAACTGTTATAGCAAATAATTTCTTAGCAATTGCATTTTCAAAAAAGTAATCTAAAAGGAACCCCTTCCCAAAAGTAAATGAGGGATTACATTTTAATTCAAAAATTTCATCTCTTCCCAAGATTTTTACTCAAATGGCAAATTGTCGTGTAATCTTGTCAAAGTGAGCACCCTCTAGTGGAGACACTGATGTACAGCAAATATGCACAGGCTTTGACTAGCTGTGAAGCGCTGGTAAGCCGTGGACAGGGAGGGGGCGCTGGGGGCGCAGGCCGCTGGCCAGTGAGAGGGTGGGGTCGGATGTGGACTCGCATCCAATGAGAAGTAATGTAAGGGAATATGCGTGGGGCACCTGTCTACCAATGGGAGGGCAATTTTAGGTAGGAGGATGTAGAATCAGTGGGCCGCTGACCAATGGCAGGCAGGTTTATGCATGTTGGGAGTAGTGTGTAGCTTAGCAGGCTTGGTTCTGCTAACCCAGGAAGTGGAAACACTTCAGTGGTTAACACAGCGATATTGAAGCGGAGGTCGTTACCCCTCCCACTAATAACAAGTTACAGCTTTTGGTTTCTATTCAGCATCCAAACTGCTTTGCACACCAGCACAACTACAAAACAGCACACAATACAGGTTCCAGCATGTGGAAGCAGTAACACTTGATGCTAGCTCATGTCTGAGATCATTAGCTAACAATGTTGTAATTATAGTTTTCATACATCATTTACAGACAAATGCACATTATGAGCTGGTTCACATTTATGAGATGCAAATTTCACCAGCCAAAAATGAATCACAAGCCTAAAAATAGATGTATGCTAGATGCTAGCCAAAATCAATTCCCGCCATTGGCAAGTAAATGATGTTACTTGTACCAAAAATTTGTAAATATTTAGCAAGCATTTTTGTTCAACTCGGACTTCGTCATTTGAGGCAGCATAAAGTGTTACTGTAAATAACAAATTAACAAACAAGCAAGGGTGGGATCACCAAGCGAGAACCACAGCAAATCCGCACTGGTGCGGTTTAATCCGGTTCATACCGGCCTGCAGTGTGGTTCTCTCATTGCGGGGGGCGTTATTGTGCCCCGGACAAAAAGTGTTGTCTACAATACGTGACACATTTTCCGCATGCCATATAGATCCAGCCAGGAAGCTGTGCACGGAGCACGTGCGAGAGGAAGCGTTAGCGTCAGCGGGAGCAGCAGCGCATGCGGGTTAGTGCGACAGATTTGGAATTCCACATGTGCGTCAACAACTTAGATTTCAGTCAAATTTAGTTTGTCAAGTACATCACGGCGAATCTAAGAATCTATGTATTCATGAGGCACAGCTTGACGACTGACTCCTGTATTTAACCTTTCAGCGCAAACCATTTTAAGGAGAACAATTTTCCACTGATGTTCAACATAACGATTTATAAAATAAAGCAAAGGGTCTCTAAATTCTATGGACAACTGCTTTACAAGAAGTTGTAACGTCAAAGCCTCTGTAGTTAAGGTAGTAGAAGAGTACATACAGCTGCCCCACCAATTCTATTCTCAATATTTTTCTCAAATTATTGTGAAGTAGTTACAGGCTAAGATGTAATTGTACAACAAATTGTCGTTTATGTTGTTTTCCACCCCAGACATCACATTTGGGATTTTTTTAGGGCTGGATATTTTGAGAAATTTCCATTCATGAATCGAATAATTTTGTAAAATTTTCTTTCAACATTTCGTAATGGTTTGCATAATAAGAATTGTGGAATTCAGTTAGCGGAAGCAGTAGCTGTAGTAATATCCTTTCAGTAACTGCAACATTGATGTAGCGCACTTATCATTACAAAACATTAAAATCTCATTTGAAAATGTACATAATTCAAAAAAATTTGTAGCAAAATGATCAGATTTCAAAATCAATGTTTTGCACAGCCCTAGTAGTATAGCATTTCACATTTAAATCAGGTAGAAGCAGCAACAAAGCACAAGGGGGCAGAGGCATGGATGCAGGGTCATGCTGGGGTGGGGT
>OMKY01067027.1:0-16675 GCA_900302395.1 Bregmaceros cantori | reverse complement strand
GAAAGAGAGAGAGAGAGACAGAATGAAAGAGAGAATGAGAGAGAGAGACAGAAAGAGAGAGAGAGAGAGACAGAATGAAAGAGAGAATGAGAGAGAGAGAACAAAAGAGAGAGAGAGAGTGAAAGAGAGAACGAAAGAGAGAGAGAGAGAGAGAGAGAGAGAGAGAGAGAGAGAGAACAAGAGAGAGAGAGTGAAAGAGAGAACGAAAGAGAGAGAGAGAGAGAACAAGAGAGAGAGAGAGAGAGATACATGCAAAGAAGATGTAGAGTGTTTGTTAGCTGGTAAAAGGAACGATTTCCTGTGGTTTTCTGTGGTGCAGTTCAGTACAATACTGTCAACGGAATGAATTGTGAGATAATTGTGAAAAGCGAGCTTGTTTTCACATCAACACAAAACATAATAAAGTATAAATGACGCTCATCAAGCAGTTACTGAAAGACATTGCTACACGTCATTCTGGTTGATATCCTGTAATGTGTCTGTTTAGGTTTAACGGGGAAAAAACATTTGAGTTGACGTGTTCAGATGCACGGTATTGAAAAAAAATCAAAAAAGTTCATCAGACAAGCTTTTTTGTGCTTGGTTGGTTGCAAAGAGAGAGAGAGCGTCCATCTGTTCGCTCTCCCTCCGTGAGTGTAGCAGCTGCCCTCAGAGGGTCATGGAGGGAGGAAGAGAGTGCCTCGCAATGCATTATGGGTTATATTGCTTGGGCTACGGTACATTGATGTTGCACTTTTTGCGGCACATTGTGGGAAATTTTGTGTCCAGTATATACGGTGCACCGAGCATTCGGACACCCCTACAAAATGGCATGCAGCCCATATAGTGCACTATATAGGATACATGGATTATTCGGACAAAAATGGTGTGTACCCCATATAGGACACTCTACAGGGAAGAGTGTCTAGCTAGTGTGTTTCCTGGGCTAGTGAACTACCTGCTCTTTGCCTGGGAAGGAATGGACAAACACACACACTGACCTCTCACTGCTAGACCGCTTAGCCAAGGCCAGATACTATGTACACACACACACACACACACACACACACACACACACACACTCACTCCAAAAGGCAAACTTGGAGATACAATAAAACATGCACTCGGTTGCATTTCCAAGCCCAAAGATACACTATGTAACAACTAGCATCAAACCAAACAGGTCTTTTTTTTTCAGCGTGTAATTTGACATAACAGTCAGATTCTTGGCTAGTGGGGTTTGTTGATGCTTCTAGCTTGTTTCAGGAATATCGCTGTGATTGACATGCAGCTTTTCTAGGCTAGGTGTGTCTATTTCTCAGCAAAAAATGTACAAAAGACACACACCCACAAACACGCAGACACACACACAGACACACACAGACACACACCTTACTCCCACCATCAAATGTGTGTTTGTCCATGCCGGTCTCCTGTGATAGCGCCCAAGTAAACATTACACAATTACAAGCTATGTTCAACACATTCTTATCCTCTGAGAGAGGAATTACCTACCTCTACCGCAGCACCCTCTCTCTCCTCCTTCCCCCTCTCTTTCTTCCCCCTTCTGTCATTCTTTCTACCCCTCTTCCCCGCTCTCTCTTTTTCATCATCCTTTTATTTTTATTTTTATTTTTTCGAAATTTAATTTCGCGTTTTACCTATACGTGCATCTCTCTCTCTCTCTCTCTCTCTCTCTCTTTCTTTCTCTCTCTCTCTCAGCCCGCACCCCTCGCTTTCTCACCAACACTTTCAACTACAAAATACTTTTCAATATTGCCTACTTAATCGTGTTGCATACAATAATGCTCTCCGGTCTTCTGTCTAGCTTCCCTGCCTACTCTGTCGCTCACTGTTCCTCCCTCCATCCCTACCTCACAAATCTTGGCCGTGTCAAGTGAGCCAAACGTGGAGACAGACGGTGTTTGCGTTCCGACCTCGCCCCACACAGATACCCCGGGTGACCCGCCGCTACCTGCCGTCTGCCCAGGACAAATGACAGGCAGCATCGATACCTGGTCGCCACAGGCGACGCCGGGTCGATAGGACTTGGCTGATTGTGGCTGATTGAGGAACATTGGGCAGTGTCTAAAGCGCTGTTTGTTTGAGATCTCTGGTATTGTCAAATATAAACATTCTCAGCACTGAACAATGGATTCAGGGAATAGACACATACACAGTGATGTTAGTAACTAAGTCACAGTAACTAAGTTACTTTGATTGTATTTAACATTACATGTTCCAAAGCAGTAACCAGACTTTAATGCCCCTAATTTACCTTTAGATTTAAAAATAAAAAAATGACTTTATTAACTATTAATAAAAAAATGACTTTATTAATATACATTTTACTATTATGTACAGTATGTAAAATGATGTGTAAGGCCTACTTCCAGTAAAGTGAGTATTGGCAAACGTAGTTGTCTGTTTTTAAGGTAGTTTGGCACTCTGCAGCTGCTGAATATTATGAAGCTAACTCAAAGTAACTAAAGTACCGGTAGTCAGTAATCTAACTTTATTCTTAAGAGGAGTAGTGAGAAGAATCAATACAACTTGGCAGTGAGAAAAGCTAATGCTATGTAAAGTTGAAAATGGTCCAAATCAGCCAATTAACAAATAATAAAATAATAATAATAATAATAACTTTAATTTGAAGACAGTTATTGTTTCATTTGTTTCATCTGTATACCAGCAGGACGAAATTTGCCAAAAAGCCAAATACAATACAATACATACATCCTGCCTGTAGTGTTATACGGCCTTGAATGTGTAAACTGGACCACAAAGCTGAGCAGTATGATCGAAACCTTCCAAAACCACATTATGTAATGGATGACAGGACACCGCCTTTTAGACCACATAGAAATAAAAGAACTCCTCCGTAGACTAACCTCACTCAAAGGCAAAAGAAGTAGAAAGACAACCCAAAAGATGGCATGACAACATCTACGAATGGTCTGGACCTGACAGCCCTCAACAGAATGACACTGAGCCGGAGCCTCTGCAGTAAGCAGACCCATTTTGGTGCACATTCTGCTACATGCGGAGAAAGTGAACTATGACAAAATTATCTTCAGTACTTTTAAGCTGGTTGTGAAATGTTGACTGTAATTCACAGCCAGAGGTGGCTTTCCTCAACGTCGTGAGCTCCAGAGTTCACAAATAGTCATAATGGCTGCTAGAATGACTAGCAGGAAAGCACAGCCAGCCAACCCCAATATTTCACTTGGCTTACAAAGGGTTTACAAAACGCCCCTAGTCCAACACAGACTAACAACTTTGTAGGTAATAAACCAATCTACCAGAGGTCACACGCCCGAACCCCCCACCCTCCCCCCACACACACTCTTAACACCTCTCTCAAACATCAGCATCTGTTATATGCCTTGTTGATCACTGGCCTGGTCATTAAGAGGGAGTTTAGTTGAAGGTTGTGACCTATGTGTATCTCTGAGCCTGGCTTCACCAAGTCGGCCGCCAGTCTATAAGATATATCTCACCCGCCACAGAATCCTCCAAACCCTTTGAGTCTCGTAAATGTGGGCCGCGAACAATAAACCAGTCCATTGGACTTGTGACCCCTCATTGCCACACAATGGAGCTCCATCATAAACAGGCAGTTATCTGAGAGCTTGGCAACGTATTTAACATGTCATGAGGGCGGACGGCGCTATTCAGGCGGTGTTTGTTTCACCGTTAGCCGCCACGTTAGTGCTGAGCCACGACACTAGCACTGATGGGTGGCTAGCCGTGAGGAGGTAGATTGGTTGCAGGGTTTCATTTCAGGAGGAGCAAGGGAGCTCCAACATACCAGTCTGTTAGTATAGTAGTACCCCCACCCAGGAGCTACTCGTCCTCTGTGCTCCGGCACCTGCCATTTCACAAATGAACTCACACAGAGTGCCAGCCATTTTCAAATACAGTACATCCCAGGGCGACATTTAAGTCTTTTTTCAAGAGCCATAGAAAATGAAGTTCTGTGTATCAGTGTATTAAAAGAGAATGGAGACATTGAGAGCAACATAAATTAAACATGTTTGAGCAGAGGGCGGACCAAACATTAGTTGGTGATTAATGCAATAATCAATTATCATTGATTAATCATTTAATCAGTTGCAGCTCTAATATTAACACTATGGCAATAACAATACAGTGAGAATCAGATTTCCACTAGACAAGTTTGGTGGGTATTCCTGGTAAACCTTGGATAAACCGCCCATGTGTTCTGACCAGGCCTTGAAAACTAAATTATTTTTAAAACACAACACAACGGTTCAAGCAGGTCTATATTTAACGTTTTCGTTCTCGGAACTGTTCCACCACCAAAATATTGGTCTTGAACCGGTTCGGAACACAAACATTTAGTTCGTTCTTAAAGTTCCTTATATTGTCAATGTTAAGTTTAAGTTACGTTTTTAAAATATATTTGGTGAACTTTCAAACTCCGAAGCATCTGTATTAACGCCATTACATTCACTTCCTCATCTGTCCACAAGATGGAGCCCCAGATGCTTGGGGCTTGATGACTGACAGTGAAAGTGCACGGAAATAGTCTCCCAGACATAGGATATGTTAAAATATATAGGAAAAAAAAACGTTTTTAACCGGTTTTGTGGATTTAAAAATGTTCTGTTTCTGTTCCGGAACACGTCTTTCGGTTTTCGTTCTTTGAACCGGTTCGGAGCCCTGGTTCTTATTTTGGAACTTGTCTATTTAATGGGAGCGCACACCTATTGCGTTATTTAAAAATGGTAGTGGTAACTTGCACTGTGCTATTCCACACCCAAATGTTCTAGTGCAGATTTGTGCCCCACAAATATATGATTCAGTAATCTGCACAGTGCGTTCCATTTACAAATTTTTGTCGGATTTTAGAGTGAATGCAGCCATTCGTTCAGAAGAACATGTAACCACACTGGTGAGCAGAGATGGCAAGTAACGAAGTACAAATACTTAAGTATTGTACTTGAGTATAATTTCCAAATATCGGTACTTTTAGAAGTACCATTTTCTGTGAGTACTTTTTACTTCTACTCAGTGGATTTTCAACAAAAATATCAGTACTTCTACTCATTACTTTTCCCAAAACAGGGTCGTTACTATTTTCTTTGCTTTTTTCTGCAAAAACATGGTAGGACTACATGTATGGTGTGAATGAGTCAGTAGGGGGCGGTACTCGGTAATGCACCGAGTACAGTAGCAGTTAATACGTTGTTTTTATTTAGTCTCTGGGTGTGCCGCTCAAAAAAATATATCACCTGTAAAGTGTTAAGGCAAATTTAGCTTTTGTACTTTGTACTTTATATTTAAAAAAATACTTTTGAGTACATTTCTCGGCCTGTACTTTTTACTTTACTTGAGTAGAGATTTGGATCAGTACTTTGTAGTCTTACTCGAGTTGTTTACAAATGTATTTTACTCTTACTCAAGTACGAAATCCCGATACTTTGCCATCTTTGCTGGTGAGTAAAATGTCAGTCATGTGTTTTTAGCACGCAAACTCGTCTATAGACATGCAGTTAAAGGGGGTGGAGTTCAGAGTACAGTAGTCTAGTTTCCCTGTGAGACCCGTGTAGTATCAAAGCCCAGCCCTTCACATCCCCAGGCAGTCTGTTGTCCCACTGCTGCACATCACAGACCTCCTGGATGGAGCTAACTGCCCCCGGGATCATCACAGCTCTCCACAGGGGAGTATGGAAGTGCAGAGCTCAGCTTTTGGGATGGATTAGCCTGAGGTGCCTACACCCACACTGTCAGGGTCTTCTAACTCGGCCCAATTGGAGATGCCAAAGGAAGTAGGGTGGATTGCCCTAAAGTGGGCCATTTTTTGCAACTTCCTAATGAGGGAATAGTTTTTAAATAGTTTAAGTTAATGTAAGATACATTACCATAATCCGCTTTTACCATAGTTTCACTGACATAAATTACTTTAGGGAGGAGCCAGAGCTTAGGTGTCCCACCTTAGGCAGTGGCCCACATTAGTGTAATCCTCCCTATTTATAAACTCAAATATGAGACTACTCGCCAATCCTGTGTGATCTTATCAGTCTGGATGGTTATTTCTTTGTTTTTGTTTTTTTGTGGAAGGACATCGGCATATCTGTGGTACCTCGTCAGTGTTGCCCCAGTTACTTGTAAAAAATTATATTGTAGAGCCATGCATGCTGAAATGTCATATTACATGCTACCAGTCAGTGGCATTGACTGTGATGTCATAGAGGATCTTCCGCAGTGGCGGAGCTGCCCGAGCTGGCGGAGGCTAACACAAAACCATTACATACCTGATGCTCCGCGTTGCGGGTAAATAAATACACGCCATTATCGCTCAGCAATTTGCTGACATTTCTCAATGTTCCTTAAAGCCATGAAAACCAAAGTCAAACGTCAATCTTGAAAATGATAAGAATGAAAAGATAATAGTTGTAATAAACAACATTCCAATTGGAACACGATCCACAAATGAATTGCCCAGAATTGCGAGTTGATGGAGATGTGGAATGACTTGGCAACTACAAACTTTGCTATCAAATAGGGCTGCAGCGATCAAACATTTTAGTAATCGAGTATTTTTACCATCAAAATTTCCATTGATTAATTGGAGTAATCAGGTAAAACATGTTTTTTTCCCTGTATGATCAACTTTTGGGGCATAAACGCCATTTTTCATTCTTTACTTGAGAGGGATAACGATAGGATTAGCTGAGAAACTGGGATGAACAGTCGAGGGGACACATTGCAGAAAAGGCGTAGAGGGGATGAGAACCTGCGGCACTGCTTGGCCTATGGTCCTGGAGGCGCGCTCTATAAATGATCAACATTTTTAAATGATTTGAATAATATAATTATTTTCTCTAAAAAGATACAATTCACGAACCAGAAATAATATAAAGGTTGTAATGATGGTGTTAGTGTTGAGTAATGTTATTTTGGAATTTGGTTGTTAACAGAAGCAGGAGCTATGGAGTCCCAGATTCATGTAATATCAAGTGTTGTCATCCAAGACAAAGCCTCCTTGACTTCATACATGCAATTTTAATAGACGAGTTTACCCGCCAAGTACAGGGGGCTGGCATTTTGTCCCATCGGGAGGAAACACACTTCCGGTGCCTAATGGTAGCCTATGGCAACTCTGGTACTTGACCGAGGAACCGAGCAAACAAAACACACAAAACGCACGCCAGTTCAAAATCCGACCACTAGATGTGTGTACCAGGCGATTAAAAATATGTTCATTTTAAATATTCCTTTGATCCTTTCATTCCTCCCTTCTGCCACTGCACCAAATTACCTTTTAACATTTTTGTGTTTGTCTGTTTTTATAGACTCTGTTTCACTTTCTTCTTTTTTTTTAATGATGTGTCATGTATCATGTGTCAGGACTTCCTCGAAGAACAGATCTTGCATCTCCGTGGAACAAGTCTTGAATAGATGAAGGATGAATGAAAAAAAAACCATCTAAAACGTCCTCTTGACCGGCGGCCAAGCTATGACCGGCGGCTCAGAAAGAAACGATCCACGAGGTGCGGCCAGCCACGGTCACGCCAATAAACCACAGCAGCGCGGCCTGGCGTGGCCTGTAGCTCCACTGACCCGCCAGCGACCTCAGCCCGGTACAACCAGAAGGTGCGTCGCCACGGTTTTACAAACACAACACAAGCGGAGGAGTGGTATTGATGGTGGTGGGGGGTGCCACTGTCTCTAGAAGTGGGGGCCCATCAGTCGTGTCTGGCCCGAAAGAAGCCAATAGCTGGCAGAACAGCTCCTGCTGCCTCAGGTCTGGTGGAGGGGGGTGGGATGGATGGGACGCGCTGACTGGGGTCTAATACGCCGTGGACAATGGGGCGCCACTGCTGGAGCCCCGCCTACAGAGGGCAAGAGTAAGGCTAGCCCCCCGTATCAAAGCTGGGTTGGGAGTGGGGTTTATTTGTCCATTAAGCATGCATAATAGAGGCCGCGGCCTAGCAACACGCTAGCGCCCCCCGCTGGGAGGCCTGAATGAAGCTGTTGGCCGCGTCGGTGGGATACCTTGTAAGTAGCCTGTACTCTGATGCTACCATCAAATGAACAGCTCTTTTTTTCAATGTGTTACTTTAAGCAACAAGTAAAATGAAATCAATTTTGGATTTTTTTTTCATTTGTTAATTATTAAATAATTGCTGGAGAATTGCATCTGTTCTTTTTTTGAGTTGTTTTGTTCACG
This sequence comes from Bregmaceros cantori, assembly GCA_900302395.1. Lineage (NCBI taxonomy): Eukaryota > Metazoa > Chordata > Actinopteri > Gadiformes > Bregmacerotidae > Bregmaceros > Bregmaceros cantori. The sequence goes on along the minus strand of OMKY01067027.1, from coordinate 8,496 downwards.
TATAAGTGTTATAAGTTATAAGTGCCATTTTCTCATTTTATTGACAGCTTTAGTGTTAAGGGGGGATGAGCGAGCAGGGACTAGCGGTCGTGCAGTATATGACCGTCAGGGGAAACAATCTCACGGCGTTGCGTGCACTGTAGTCATAAGCCACGACGACGATGTGTGGGGCTGCCTTTGAGTAGTGTCTCAAATCGCCATGCCACAGGGCCACCCCTATTCATTATTTTTATATTTTATCTATGAGTGGAAGTCAAAACGATGGTCAGATCTTAGAATGTTGTGTATGTGCATTCTGAAGATTTGTTTCACTTTCCCAGCGTGAACTCAATCAATGACGTGTGTGCATGCAATGGTGCATGTGAGTGTTACGGATACATATATGACTTGTTGTTATATGCATGCCCTTGTGTTCCATTGTTCTTCCAGTTGTGGAGAAAAGTACCTAGACTGTGAGCCTGTGTCATTGGCAATAAAAGTGATTGTGATTGTTGATGTGGTGCTGCGTTGCAAGTATTTGACAGTATTTGATGATTGACACAGAAGCGAGAGGATCATGTCGGTGGTGGTTTGTAGGTGCCCAGCCACCCCTCCTCCTGCCTGTCCTCAGACCTAGCGATGACCTGTGACCTATGAAGGTAGGGCCAACTGAAAGGTTACTGCCTGGTCAGGTGCAGCGCAGGTGGTGGACAAGAGAGAGAGAGAGAGAGAGAGAGAGAGAGAGCGAGAGAGAGAGAGAGAGAGAGAGAAAGAGAGAGAGAGAGAGAGACAGACAGACAGACAGACAGAGAGAGAGAGCGAGACAGAGAGGGAGAGACAGAGAGAGAGAGAGACCAAAAGAGGGAGAGATAGAGAAAGGAAGAAGATAAAAGGCAATATAAAGGGATGGAGAGATAAGGGGTGAGAGAGAGAGATATGGAGAAAGCGAGGGAGAAAGAGAGAGAGCGAGAAGATAGAGGGCAATATAGAGAAGAGGTCGAGAAGCAGAGAGAATGTGAGAGGACAGAGTAAAAGAATATAAAAACGTGTGCTGGCTCTGTGGCACAGTCAGTAAGACAGCACATATATGGAGCCTATGACTTAGTTCACAGGCATGGGCAGCGCCGCGAGTTAAGCCCTCGTTATACCCTACGAGGCCGGACAAAATCCTTGTACTGATTCCCCCCACAGTTTCTTGTGATATTGCTTCGTCTCGCCCAGAGCTTTGCTAAGGTATTTACCAACGGACAAACTGACGGATGAAACCACCTATGGTACCGGATGAAAGTGTCTATTTCCGTTATCAGCGGAGGGTATAAATGGGCCAATATCCTCCCCTGGGCAACATTTCTGTGATGTCTTCCCCTGATCGCTCTTGTTCCAGTTCCACAATTAACTTTGTCTATAAAGTGGAAAATATATAAAATATATAGAAAGTTGAGGGAGAAATAGTTGTTTACGTTTAATACAAAAAAAAGGCAGGACGGTGTCGCAGTGGTTAGCATTGCTGCCTCACAGCTAGAAGGTCCTGGGTTCAAATCCCAACCCGGACAGCTCCTTTCTGTTTGGAGTTTACATGTTCTCCCTGTGTCTGTGTGGGTTTCCTCCGGGCACTCCAGTTTCCCCCACCACTAAAAACATATTCTAGTTAACCTGCTCTTCTCAGTGCCCCTGGCCAAGGCACTGGCTCAGAAGCTGGATTTGGCCCCCGGGCGCTGCCCACGCGGCTGCCCACTGCTCCTCAAGGAAGGGTTAAATGCGGAGAAATAATTTCACTGTACATGTATGTATGTATGTGTGTGTGTGTGTGTGTGTGTGTGTGTGTGACGAAATAAAGTATGTTTACGAATAACAGTGACGTATGCAGATGAGCAATGTATGAGGGGGCCCTGAGCCCTTTTCAATCCTTCAAACGTTGACCTCCATGTTCGATACGAGACAGCTCAAATCACACTCACACTTTTATAGCGACAGTGTGGGAGTTGGTGAGGGGGAGACTGATGGGCCGAGGGATTCCTTCCTTATCACCAGAGATGGCAAGTAACGAAGTACAAATACTTAAGTACTGTACTTAAGTAACATTTTCAAGTGTCTATACTTTTAGAAGTACTTTTTTTCTGTGATTACTTTTTACTTGTACTGAGTACATTTTTAACAAAAATATCTGTACTTCTACTCCTTACTTTTACCAAAACAGCCTTGTTACTTTTTTGCGCATTGACAGGGTAGGGTAAGACGTATAAGTAGGGGTCGGTGGTGCACCGATTCCCAGTTATTAAGTTAATAAGTGGTTTTCATTCAGCCCGGAGATATAAACTAAATTAGGCTAGGTTAGTAATTTATTTAAACAATAACACTGACAAACTAACATTGAAAAAAATGCATATTTTAAAATGCATATGCAAATTTACATACACTTTTATTTTTAGTACTTACATACTTTCAAAAATACTTTAGAGTACATTTTAGAGGCTGTACTTTTTATTTTCAAAAATACTTTTTGACTACATTTCTCAGCCTGTACTTTACTCGAGTAGATATTTGGATCGGTACTGTGTAGTCTTACTCGAGTTGTCTTTTTACTAATGTATTTTACTCTTACTCAAGTAGGAAATCACGGTACTTTTGCCATCTCTGCTTATCACACAAAGGTCAATCATGGGACAGGTAGACTCAAAGGATAAACCCATTGCTTGGCTTCACCAACAAGGACAGACTATTTGGTTAATCTCTTTATCCAGATAATGGATTTATAGTGTTGAACCAATTCAATTCATTTCAAATAACCCCACATTAACAAAAATAAACAACAACAAAAAAGGGGGGCTCGTGGCAGAGTGGTTATAGAGTGTTTCCTCCAGACCATAGGTTGAGCATTGCCATGGGTTCTAATCACCTTTGGGCCAACTCTCCATCCCAGTTTCCCAGCTAATCCTATTGTTATATCTAAATAAAAAGAATGAAAAACGGTGCTTGTGCCTAAAAATAACTAAGAAAAGCATCAATAAAATGACACAGACACTAGTACTGGGGAACCATGGCTTGAGTTGTGGGTTTCCACGGAATGTTCCCATCCCAGGTCAGCTTCAGGTTAAGCCAGGTGAGACCCATCAGGTCATAATGGCCCTGTGTTTGTGTACGTTTCCATTGACAACCTCAGTCATTGAAATCAACCTGGGTAGACAAGCATTTGTCACACCACATAAGATAATAGCACATAAATACTTATTGGTGATAAAGACACCGCCATCTCTGGTTCCCTGCGCCAATTTTTTTTCTCCCCCACTTTTCACAACTTTTATTTCAGCCATATCTGTCATATTTTATCCAATTTGTTTATCAGTATTGTTTTAATTTATTAGTATAGTTTTAGCTACCCAACTGGATTAGCTTAGTGTGTGGCTGACTATATTTTCTCCTTTATGTCCTTTGTATTTCTGATTTCCTGAAAAGTGTCATACAAAATACATGAAATATTATTATAGTATTCTTCGTTTGTAACATTAGATAAATCTAGTGTATGATAAGACTGTTGTAGTAAGAGTGTCATGTGGAAACACTACATTAGCACTCAAAACTTTCTCTGTGGCTGACCCGAGGTCGACCCTGTCCCCTTCTTGCTGACTTTGGAGTGGAGATTGCAGGTACAATGCTAAGAAGCCGCCCCCACCTTCTCCAACGAGTCTGCCCTCACACATCCGAATAACAATGGCGTCGACCCATTGATCATGCCAAGGCCCCCTCTAACCACCCTTGATCTCATCAATTGACACTTCCTAGCCTAAATATGCTTTGAGTCGCAAGCCCAACAAAGCCATATTTCCATCAGTGGTTAGGTGTCATTGGCATTAAGTGATTTTGATTACATCGTTAACAGTTTGCAATGTTGGAGCCATGCAAAAACACGTCAGATTAGTTAAACAGTGGCCTATCAAGAAATGCCTGTTCAATTAGTAATTTGTCTTTGCTGAAAACATAATTTTGAGTGTTGTTTATTGTTTCCCCTGTTTTGCAAATCATTGAATAACCTCAGTCAAAAAAAACAAGATGCACCTTCAGATATTTCATCCATTAGATTGGTAATCATTAAATCAGTATATAACTTTACATCATAGGTACAACTGAAAAATTACCCACAAAAAATTGACTACATAAGCTTCATAAATATTCCCTGATATAAATGATCACTGCACAGTCCCAAAATCAAGCCAACAAACTCATATTTCATTTCAGCCAAACCTCATTTGGCCACATTTGGAGAATTTCTTAAACTTTTAAAGAAATTCCAGAGAACACATTACATTATCAGAATATTTTTAGGATTTTTGATTCTGAATAGTCTGGTAATCCCAAAAAGTAAATTATGTACTCTTTCACACACCAATGGTGGTGGCTGTCTTGAACGTCATGAACAATTTGGTGTGCAGTGTTAGAGATAGTGAGATATGATTCTCTGGTTGTTGGAACGGCCGCTCTACCAACTGAGCTACAGCCACCCCACCAGTCATTCTGGTGAAATATCAAAAAAGGAAAATGCTCTTCAACCACCCCTCCAGGCAAGCAGTAACAATGGTAATGAAGGTCTTACTGGGTGGCGATGCGCTAGTCTGCGGGTGGAGCGGCGAGTGGTGCGTCAACATGGGGTTGAGTCCGTGCGTGGGTGTGTGGTATGCATCCATGGCCAACTTCTGTCTGAAGGCCTCCTCCTTGCGGCGGTTGGCAAACCAGTTGTAGACCCGCACCTCGGTCACCAAATTGGAGCCCAATCCGTGAGCCTTGGAGGGAGACACCCCTCGCTGGAGGCATTCGGCTCTGTGTTGGCAGCCAGACATGTTTGTTTTTAAGTTATTCTTTGGGCTTTGCGTTTTTTCATTCTTTATTGAGAGAGATAGCGACAGGATTAATTGAAAACCGGGATGAAGATTTGGGGGGAGACATTGCAGAAATGCCGGACAGGGGATTCGAACCTGCAGCACTGCTCGACCTGTGGTCGGGGGACGCGCTCTCTAACCGCTCGTCCCCGGCAGACAGACATGTTTGTATCCAAAGGCAGAAATTGCAAAAGTACCCACATTTCTTACTTTTTTAAAGTTATTTTTTCTTGAGTAAGCATGCGCTGATCTAAACCACAGCGGAATTATTGAGGCACTCTGGACCCACAATGCAAAAAAGTAGTGAGCATTGATGTACCCTAGACCAAGCTATCTAACCCACAATGTATTGCGAGACACATTACCTAAACTACATACATGGCACAGTGGGAGTCAAAAGTGACCGACCACGGCAAATACTTATGAATGTAAGTACTATTGACTTTTTGTGATGATTGTTGAATTTTAAAATGTAATCATTTTGATGATGCCAATTCTAGTGTCCGACATCTTGGTTGTTGCTGTTGAGTGGACTGTAAGTGAGTGCACCATATAGGGAGTAGGGAGTAGGTGATAGGGAGCGATGTCTATTGGAGTGGGAGGTCTATTGTCCCACCTGTTGCACTCCTCCACCAGCGTCTCTCGCTCCTCTTTGCTGGGATTCTTCTGTCGCTCGTACGCCTGGTAGAGGATCTGTTGGGACGCCGGGCCCCACTTGAAGCGGTTGCGTCTCATTTTCTTACACGATGGCTCGCCCGTGTCGTCGGCTGCTGGACCCATGGTGCCTGGGCCGGAGTGGTTGAACTCAGGGAAGAAAAAGACAGGGTCCTGACCACCCTTGTCCCCGAGGCCGCCTGGTGTGCTCTGTGCCGCTTGGTTGAACTCTGCATGTAGACAAGTGACGCACAGATAACAAACACTATACCCTGCGAAAATGATTGAAATGTCAAATCCCAAAAGAAGTGAAATCATTGAACTGATTACAATTTTAACTTGAGAAACTTGTACTTTGTAAAAGGTAACCTTCCCACCCTGGCTATATGGTTATATAATAGTGAGCTGATAATGGCTTGCGTTATGTTTAGGGAAAGACGTTTACATTAATTATGGTTAAGGAATATTTGGTATTTATTTGGTGTTATGGAAACTTACGTCGTAGGATCTCGCGCTGCTTCCGGACGTACCACGTGTAGAGCGCGGCGCGTTTCTGCGTCTTCATGGGCGTGCCCTTGTTGAGGTGCTGGGAGAGATGTGATTGGTTGAGGCCGGTGATGTCCACCACCTCGCGCTGCGGGATGTTGTGTTGCTGCATGTAGCCTTTGATCATACGGGCCGCGCGCCACGGGTCCTCGCTGGGGCGTGCGCACAACACACACACACACACAAACACACACGGTACGTCGTCACATGTTTGCGCAGATTAATCGTGTTCGCGCATTAATTCATTAATGCAGTGCAGTAAACATTGTTATTTTCTTTTTTTTTTTAAGTAGTGTGTGTGTGTGTGTGTGTGTGTGTGTGTGTGTGTGTGTGTGTGTGGGTGCGCGCGCGCGTGTGTTGCGGCTCACCAAGTGTGGCAGAATATGTATAACATTTACAACGTAAATAAAAAAAAATCGTCGTTCAATAATATAATCCGCAGTAAAGTCATGTTTATATTATGCCGTCGAGACGCCGGTTGACAATAACTCATGTCACTGTTCATTATGAAGGAAAGCCAAAGCCAAATATTTAGTTCAGAAACACAGAGGGGAAAGCAAATATCCAGACAAATGGGCGGACCTTTGTTGCTTTTCAAGCACTTGAGGGTCGGCAAATAAATCACCATATCACACGCGCGCGCGCGCGCGCGCACACACACACAACATTGTATTTTTTGGTATTGTATGATAATGATTATTATCATTGTTGTCGTTAATTGTTATTAAAGTTGCTGTTAATAATAAATACATAATAATAATAATAATAATAACAATAATAATAATAATAATAATAATAATAATAATAATAATAATAATAATAATAACAGTTATTATTATTATTATTATTATTATTATTATTATTATTATTATTATTAGTAGTAGTAGTAGTAGTAGTAGTAGTAGTAGTAGTAGTAGTAGTAGTAGTAGTAGTAGTAGTAGTAGTAGTAGTATAATTATCATTATTATTATTAGTAGTAGTAGTAGTAGTATTAGTAGTATTATTAGTATTATCATTATTCATGCCTTTGCTTCTGCTATTGTTTTTGTGGTTGTTGTAGATATATAATCTATATAATCTCCCTGTGAATCAAACCTATCCTGACATTTACTGACATAGACTGGCCGAAGGCTAACAGCACGCGGCCTGTTTATAGAGTTGAACTGCTGAAGAATAGCGTTGGCACTTATAGCTGTTGTAGTTATAGCTGGTTGCTTTCAAATGCATGAGTCGATAACTGTTTTGCGTCGACATGTGAAGCAATTTGTCGTGTTTAAGAGGACGTGGGCTCAATAAAGCGCGACAATGAAAATAGACCCCTGACTTTTAGACAGATGGGAAAGGGTTATAAGTTAACAGTAAGTGCTGTTGCTAGGCCCATCCTCACCGGATCTGATTTCCACAGCGGTGTGTAAGCCAATGTATATGGGTTACGAAACGTATTTTAATTAACGAGTCATTATCATTGAACAATTAAGTCCTTCGTTGATGTAGTCAGCTCATTCAATACAATTCCAAAAAAAAATATTCGAAAGTTATGGTAGGCCTACTGACCAGCAGACATGAAGGCGGGCTGAGGTGGATCAAATAGCCTGAAAGCTATTTGCAATAACGAAATTCAAATTCGCATTTTACACATACGGTTGAATGAAATAGGAGGCCCAATGTCCCCAATCCCACCGTGTGTTTAGTCTCCGGGAGCTTTATAACGTCCGCCAATGAATAACCAAAGTCTCCATTCACATTAATCACACACACGTACGCTACTGTGTGTCTTTGGGTTGATGATTTATAGAATAAAAATTAATAATAACACCACTACACGTGCTGCTGTGTATATAGCCGGCGTTGATGTTTATACATGGACTGATTCCTTAACCCACATGGTGCTTAGGACATATTTACAAATATCTCATTATCACGTATAGGCCTATTTATATCACACGCATGTTTGTTGTGCGCCATCGTCACGCTTGGGTTTTATACACAAACGTCCAAACTCGAATGTCACTATACATTTTAATTTAAATATAGTATTTTCTGTTTTTCTTCATAATGCAATAACAGGTGATTTGGCGGCCTCGACGCATTTAAATTAGATTTGATGCATTAGCTTGCATGTATATGTATACCAGTGTGTGTGTGTGTGTGTGTGTGTGTGTGTTTGTGTATTCCTGTGTGTGTGTGTGTGTGTGTGTGTTTTAGTGTGTATTAGTGTGTGTGAGTGTTATTGGGTGTGTTAGGGTGTATTAGTGTGTGTGTGTGTGTGTGTGTGTGTATTACTGTGTGTGTGTGTGTGTTAGTGTGTATTTGTGTGTGTTAGTGTTTGTGTGTGTGTGTGTGTGTGTGTGTGTGTGTGTGTGTGTGTGTGTGTGTGTGTGTGTGTGTGTGAGAGAGAGAGAGAGAGAGAGAGAGAGAGAGAAAGAGAGAGAGAGAGAGAGAGAGA
>OMKY01066973.1:0-10028 GCA_900302395.1 Bregmaceros cantori | reverse complement strand
ATAATTATAAGCCCGAAACGTGAAGCAACAGGGATGTAATGGTTGCAACGCCACAACAGATCCTTCATGTCACTCACATTCACTACCAGGGTGGATGGATTTGGATGGATAATTGTTTTGCATTGGACAGTCTATGTGCAAGGGCAGTCTATGTACAGGGACAGTCTATGTACAAGGACAGTCTATGTACAAGGACAGTCTGTGTACAAGATCAATATGTCCAAGAACAGTCTATGTACAAGAACACTCTATGTACAAGGACAGTCTATGTACAGGGACAGTCTATGTACAGGGACAGTCTATGCACAGAAATGCTACTGCTAGCATGGGTCAAGAATAGATATGGGGTTTATTGATGCTTCTAGCGCGTTTTGGGGACATTCCATTCAGCTCTGTCTGCATATCTCTAGTTATCAACAGAAAGTTTAAGTGAAAATACTGTTGTTAAAATGAAATGATGTTTGCTGAGATCATCTCTCTGCGGAAGCAGACTCAGAAGAGTCTATACTTCGTGTGGCAGCTTAAGAAATTCAGCCTGCTGAGGGGGCTCCTGATAACTTTCTAGACAGCCATCCAGTCTGTCCTCTGCTCCCCCATCACAGACAGGTTCGGATCTGCCATGACATTTAACTGACTACGACGGCAGAGTGTTCTCAGAAGGGTGGAGAAAATCATTGCCCCCCCCACTCCCGCTCCCTTGCCTCCATTCAGGACCTTCAGGACAGGGTGAGGAACTGGGCCAAAATCCCCTCCCACCCTGCACACCACCCTTTCTCCACCCTTCCCCCAGGAAGGCGCTACCGAGTCCTGCGCACTAAGACCTCTAGAATGAGAAACAGTTTCTTCCCACGCGCAGTGATGCTACTGAACGCAGGGAGTAGCCCTGCTTGAGGCATTGACAATGCTGATTCTATGCCAATGCCACGTTATAACTTGTGTGCTGCTTTTCTTTCTCTTTGTGTTGACCTTGTTCATTACATGTTGATCTTGAGAGAGTTGTTTCATGCCCAACTAAAATTCCACGTGTGTGTACTGCTGTCATGTATATGCAATATGGAGAATTAAACTGAATCAAGAATCTTGATTCTCCGTCATTGTTTGACAGTGGTTGAGACAGGCATTTTACAATCTCTCCAGCAGGTACGGTACAGTGCCACTGTTTTCAGGTCGTCTACATTTAAGTGTGTGTCTCTGGTTAATGTGTTCATATACAGTATGTGAGTTTCCTGGTGCGTCCACCTGTAGAATTTGGTTTCCATAGGATGAGTGGAAATTAACTCAGAGGCCACACAAAAACAACAACCTGCAAATTGTTCTCTCCTGGTCCTGACAACACTGGACACTGGAGGGAGATCGCCGTAGATCTGATATTTATTTGGATGACATTTGACCCGCGTTAGAAGGCGAGTGTATGTCCAGTCCAACCGATTTTCCGCTTGTTTGGAGAGAGTGCATGACTCGCATCCATAGAACAAGGTTTAACAAGTGTTTTGAAGATTTTAATTTTTATAGAAGCACCACGTTTAGATGTCCATATATTATGAAGGTTATTGCAGGCCGACCAAGCCGCGGCCTTTCTGATATGATATCGTTTTCTGAGTTTAATGAGCCTAAATATAACTTACAGATAAAATGTAAATATAAATATAGCGTCCAGGCAGCATCTTTAGTTAAGAAGTTGAGTCACTGGTTTTTGATTCATTTAAGTGGAGAACAACACATTTTATTGTGGACTCAAGAGACTGAAGCAGATTTTGTCCATTCAATAAGGATCCACAGATGAAAGCGTTAGCTACCTGTTAGCTACCTGCTAGCTACCTGTTAGCCACGTGTTATCCACATGTTAGCTACCTGTTAGCTACCGGTTATACACCTGTTAGCTACCTCTTATCCACCTGTTAGCTACTTGTTAGCTACCTTTTAGCTACATGTTAGCCACCTGTTATCCACCTGTTATCCACCAGTTAGCTATATTTTAGCTACCTGGTAGCCACGTGTTAGATACCCTTTAGCTTCCTGTTTGCTACCTGCTAACCACTGGTTGGCCAATATTAGCTACTTGTTATTCACCTCTTAGCTACCTATAAGCTAGCTGTTAGCCACCTGTTAGCGACCTGTTATCCACCTGTTAGCCATGTGTTGTCCACCTGTTAGGTACATGTTAGCCACCTGTTAGCTACGTGTTAGCTACTGGTTGGCCACATGTTATTCACCTGTGAGCTACCCGTTAGCTACTTGTTAGCTACCTGTTAGCCACCTGTTATCCACCTGTTAGCCATGTGCTATTCACCTGTTAGCCACATGTTAGATACTTGTTAGGTACCTGCTAACCACCGATTAGCCACCTGTTAGCTACCTGTTATCCACCTGTTAGCTACCTGTTCTCCACCTGTTAGCTACTTGTTCAATAGCTGTTATCCACCTGTTAGCTACATGTTAGTTAGCTGTTAGCTACCTGTTATCCATCTGTTAGCCACCTGTTAGCCACCTGCAAAGCACCTGTTAGCTACTGTGTTATCCACTTGTTAGCTCGCTCTTAGCTACCTGTTAGCTACCTTTTAATCACTTGTTAGCTACATACAGCTACCTGTTAGCGACATGTTAGATATCTGTGTGTGTGTGCGCGCGCGTGTGTGTGTGTGCGTGTGTATGCACTGCTCTGTCCAAGAGACAGAGTGTTAAATATTATTCTGAACGTTCAAAGGATTTACGTTTTGTGTTTTGTACGTGTATGCATATGTGAGCACAGATGGGTATGTTTAGTGTATATATATATAATATAAAGAACATATAGCAGGTATGATATATGTATATATAGAAGAAGATACACCTTTTTCAATTTAAGTTAATCAGCATCATCTTTATTTTCTGATTGTATTGCTATGTTTCATTATTTGTAATTCATTGCATTTTCTTTTATTTTATGTGTGTATGTGTTAATATTCGAAATAAACTTCATTCATTCATTCATACTAATGATCCTGTTTGTTTGATCAGTGCAGGAGAAGCAGTGAATGGAAGCCAAAACGCTCGCTCCGTCATACCTGCTCGCCCGATGACTGCTCGTCCAAACGTGGAACTCGTGCATCTCGTCCGCCCCAGAGAGAGAAAGAAAACACTAAACCATGTTGTGGATGGACTAGGGCTCGGTAGTCACTGAGACGGGATGATCTTCTGTGGGTGCCAAGTGATGTCCAGTCTCCACCAAAACAGGGCGTCAGGGACGCACCCGTCGAGTGGTGAAATATGAGCCGCGCCAAACTCGGGGAATAAAACAGACTCGGCTAATGCCCGGTGGAGGCGACGAGGATTTCAACGCTTCAAAGACTCGGTGATGACCCGGTGCGGTCCTCGGTTTGACCTTGCTGTGACCTCTCACCTCCGGTCCTGGCTCTCCACCTGCTCTGCTGCCTGGGTTCCGGAACGCTCCGCCCTGGCGCCCAGAGCGAGCCAATCAGAATGAAGAAAAGCCGTAGCCAGCAGTCGGTGGGACGAGGCGAGGTGAGTCTTGAGCATGTTTTTTTGGATAACTTGAAACAAGTTTGTAGAACCTTTGTAGCCCCGAAGACCTGTTTCTCTCTACCCCCTATCCAAGACCTGTTCCTCTCTACCCCCTATCCAAGACCTGTTCCTCTCTACCCCTATCCAAGACCTGTTCCTCTCTACCCCTATCCAAGACCTGTTCCTCTCTACCCCCTATCCAAGGCCTGTTCCTCTCTACCCCCTATCCAAGACCTGTTCCTCTCCATTTCATTTGTGCTGCATTTTGGTTGTGATCATGCTCAGTGTGCGTAGGATGTGTTTTTCACTGAACTTTGATGTTTTTATTTTTTAAAACCTTCCCCACATTGTGTAGATAATTTTGCATTTTACACTAAAGTTGTTCTTGATGTTCAGCATCAACGTGATCTCGTAACTTTTCCACAGAGAAGGCCAGGGACAGACCGTTCTTTTCCTCCATGACGAGTACTTGACACAAGCGATCAGTGGAATGGACAGGAAGTAAGCCATACCCATACATTGGATTGACAGGAAGTAAGTCATACCCATACATCGGATCGACAGGAAGTAAGTCATACCCATACATCGGTCGGATATCCTTGACCCCTGGACCTCCACTCGGTTCATCCAGATGACCTCAAGGTGCGCTTCTTTTCTACACCAGGGACACCAGCGTGGTGGAGGGGGGCCCTTGGTGCGATCGCACAAAGGGAAGGTCTCTGCCTGTTAGCGAATGGTTCGCGCTGCCACGCCATTATTCAGCCATGAAAAATAAACTGATGGAAAAAACTTCAATCAATGGTTCTTTTGTCCAGGAGTTGCCTGAGCCTACGCTCATCCTGTGATATGGAGGGAAGGATAATAAGACTTTTTCTGTTCAATTTTTACCTGCATGGCATGAATGAACTTGCTGTAGATTCTATTCAAAGGTGTACTTTCTTTGTATGCTACTATTAAACACTGGGTCTCACTTCGAGACATCAGATCTGGTATACTGTACTTTGCTGCCTGCGTCTCTCATTCAAACGTTTGTGCATTATACCATTTCTCAATCACCCGAGGTGTTAATCATTGGTATTGATCACTACGGTGATAAATTAATCTAAATATACTGAATAAAGATCCCGGGCGAGTCAGCGCTGCAATCTCCTAGGAGATAGAAGTGAATATGCCATAACAGCTGCATAATTTGATGCATTTTAAGATTCCCCAAGGTGCATCCAGCAAAGGCGATGGCTAGAGCCAGAGAGAGAGAGATCAAGAAACTGAGACAAGGCCCAGTTCTGATTCCGCGTCCGTCAGGGCTGTTTTGGTACACCAGGCTTCACGGGCCGACGCCCGTTTCAATCACACCCAAAAGTGTCGGAGAGGGGGGGGGGGGGGCTTTCAGCTACTCGCTAAAGTCAAGCAGGCTGATAACTCCTCACTGCATGGCCACCATTATGAGCAGATATGGGCAGAGTAGCCATAAAAATTACTCAAGTAAAAGTATTGTTACCTCAGCAAAATATTACTCAAGTAAAAGTAAAAAGTATTCATCCAGAAAGATAAAAGTTAAAAACTACTCAACAAAAAAGTTACTTAAGTAGCAAAAGTACTGAGTAACTATATAGATAGATGATACAGAGAGATAGAGACCGAGAGAGCGCCCAAGAGGGAGAGAGAGAGCGCCCGAGAGAGAGACAGTGAGAGCGCCCGAGACCGAGCCCAAGAGAGACTGATAGGGAGAGAAGATAGAGAAAGATAGAGAACGCAGAGAGAGAGGGAGAGAGATAGATATAACGTCAACATATGTGCCAATAGTTCGCAACAGGTGTTGCTAAAGGCCAAGTTAATGTAACGAGTAGCAAATTGCTGACATCTCAGTAAAAAGTATTTTTTTCACCTCAAATTCAATCGAGTAAAAGTAGAAAGTAACTTGTGAAAAATGTACTCCAAAAGGAAAAAGTACACAAAATAATTGTAACGAAGTACATGTAATGCGTTACTGCCCATCTCTGATTATGAGATCATGTATGGGTCACACACACACACAGTCAGCCAGTCATGTCAGATTGACTCTCCATAGTATCCTTAAAAATTGTCATACGAAGTCAGACTGAACGACTGAGTGACAACCAGTGGACAGGACAGAGATAAAGCTATGAAAGCGTATGCCTTGTAAATAAGTAGGTTTTATATGTTTTTAAGAAGAAGCTCCAGACGCATCTCTTTGATCTAGCTTATAACTAGGATGTTACCGTCATCGGTACATCAGCCCACTGTATTTGATTAAGTGTGTGTCTGTGTGTGTGTCCATGGTTGAGTGTGTGCCAGTTTGTTTGGGTTGGGAGGCTGTGCGTAACGTTGTTCTGTTCGACTTTGTGTTGCTCTGCATGAAAAGTGCTATACAAATAAATAAAGTTTGAGTTTGAGTTTAAGTTTATATTGAATGTTTTTTAATGTTATTTATTAGAATGCATTTACAGTTTGCTGTGTGTGTTATATGTATGATTTGGTAATGCTTGATGCTCATTGCCATGCCAATAAAGCCACTTTTGATGTGAAAGGAGACATTTGAGGATCTGTGTGTGTAACTCCGCAGCTATGCAGGCATACAGGTATAGGTGTGTGAAGGACACATGCCTGTATAGATGCACAGTTAACACACACACACACACACAGTCCAGGTAAACAAAGGTCAATAGCCCTGGAGATAGTGAAGAGAGCAGCGCGGGAAGTCTCCAGGGGAGAGACATGTATCGACACCGGCGAGTACTTTCCTCGTGTGCCTGTGCGTGAGTGCGTGTTGCAGCGTTGTCTTTCAGACCGTCAAGTGGAGGTGCAGCCCGAATCGTGAATAACGGCGCGAGACACACGCTGACTCTGATGGAGTTTGACTGCTGTCGCCTCGCGCCGTCCTCAAGCTACTCTGACGTGGACGCCATGCCAGAGAAGGTGCGCTGGTTCCTGCCGCTGGTCCCGAGGGTGAGGGTGGGAGTGTCGGGAGAGCTGGAGTCTTACCAAATTAGGTGTGCACTCAGCAGCCATTGACACCATGCTTACTCACTTCTAGTGCACTCGACAGCAACGGCCGAACTTAATTAAAACACTAGAGTCGGTGCCGTCAAAATTATTATAATATACAATAATAAAATACATAATTATAAAATATATAATTATAAAATACATAATTATAAAATATATAATTATAAAATATACAATTATAAAATACATAATTATAAAATATATAATTATAAAATAACAATCATTACAAAAGGTCAGAAGTATGAACATCTATAACTGTTTGCCGCTATTTACTCCCGCCGTGCCATGTTTTTGTAGTTTAGGTCATTTTTAAGATGTTTCACAATGCATTGTGGCTCATACTGCTTCGTCTAGAGTACATCGATGCTCACTATTTTCTGCGGTGCATTGTGGGATACTTTGAGTGCACTATATAGGGTACATGGTGAATTTTGACACTCCCACAAAATGGTCTGCACCCATATAGTGCACTATATGGGGAATAGGGAGCAATTTCAGACGCGCCCATTGGCTGTCCCTTGCCTTTTCTGACGGACATTTACAACAGCGCCTACCTAACCAGAACATTATTAAACACAGCTCCCACCTCATATTAAAATATACAAACGTGCAATATTTATAAATACCTCACTATTCATTATTTTATTCTTTTATTATTCTATCCTATTTAGCTATGACCCTATTTATCTTCCCTGTGAGCACCAGAGGAGTTGCCTTTAATGTCATTGTACATGTGTATGATGGCAATTAAAAGTCTAATCTAGACTCTTACCGCAAACACCAAAAATGGTCCGTTGCATTTGAGAGAATATGTGTATCCTGGCTCTCTCCAGCATCAGACCCAATGGAATCTGTGGTCCCAACGACATCAGCATTGCGGTCAGATCTAAGCTAAGCTCTCAAAAAAACATTTTTTTTTCGTTCTGTAGTAACATTCGACTCATCAATGGCAAAAGCAACCAGAGCATCACTTATAGACGAGTTCAGGGGGTGTGTCCGGTTTCTGAACGTCACTTCTGGTGTCATTTACTTGCCGTGTATTTGGCTTTTTTTTCAACATGTCTATTCGGTGGGAGCACACACCTACAGGGTTATTTAAAAATTGTGGTGGTAACTTGCAGTGTGTTATTCCTCACCCAAATGCTCTCGGGCGGATCTGTGACCCACAAAAGCATGATTTAATAATCAGTTCAACCTGTTCCATTTTCTCATTCCTTTTGGAACAACTAGTAGAAGCAACGAGCCTATTGGTCCGGAAGAACATGTGGCCACTCGGTGAGTAACTTTAAGTAGAATTTTGACTATTTCATCAATATTTGTGTAAAATAATGAACGATGCAAGGGAGGTGATGTGTAACTGGTCACACAGCGACATCTAGTGGTTGGATTTTGAATTGGTGAGCATTTTGTGTGTTTTTTGTGAGCCACCGCGGCCCACTACGACGAGATTAAATGGAACTCATACAGACACCGGAAGTGTGTTACATCCCGGCACGACAAAATGCCAGCCCCCTGTATTTGGCGGGTAAACTCGTCTATAGGCAGACCCATTTGCCTCAGACATCAGCTACGGCTCGTACTCCAGGTAACCTATAATAGCTATTTGGACTCATCAAGATGCACCTGCCGAGTGGAAGGCAGACAAAAGAACCCACACACTCCCGGGCGGTGGAGCTGTTTCAGGGCGACGCGGCGCTGCAGCTCCGAACCGTCAAGGACACGGGGAGTGGACTTTCATTTTGCTCATTTCAATTACACAATTATGACCGCTCGGAACAATCATCTTCTACCTCTTCATGCATCCACGCCATTCCAAGTGTCTTTGTCTTTTCGGCACAGCTATATAGGCGTAGACACGCACACACGCACATGCTTAATATAGAGAGTGCACATCATGTTCTGTGTGGGTGGGTGGTGGGGGGGGTTTATTTAGAGGGACAAATTGACTGCATTCAGCGCCAGTAATGGATGTAGTTTCCATGCACTCTATAACATGCACCCTAAATGTGCTTTCAAAACAACACCAGGTGCGTTTCAGGATATTCCTAATGATGCCCTGGCTCGGAACTCACTCGATGCATTGCTTGTTTGTAATCTCCCCATTTCCTGGAGGCACACTTCAAGCCTGGAGGAGGAGAGGCCGCCGGGGGAGGTTGGGAGTGGTGGTGGGGAGGTTGGTGATATCAAATCCAGAGAGAAACTTCAAATAATGCATGTAGAGGAGAACTTGGCCGATTTCTATTTCTAATAGTCATCCAAAAAAGGACCATCTCATTCTATAACCATCTCAAAATAAGCCCCGAACTCATATCGCCGTCAGCTATGAAACCAAGATAAGACTATAGTGAGGATTTCCCTCAGGCTGGACACTACCAAGACGCCCATACCACTAAAGGGCCCACAAGCATTGGGCAGCACGGTGGCGCAGTGGTTAGCATCGCTGCTGCACAGCTAGAAGGTCCTGGGTTCGAATCCCAACCCGGACAGGTCTTTTCTGGGTGGAGCTTACATGTTCTCCCCGTGTCTGTGTGGGTTTCCTCCGGGCACTCCGGTTTCCCCCACCACCAAAAACATGTTCTAGTTAACCTGCTCCAGTAAGTGCCCATGGCCAAGGCACTGGCTCACAATCTGGAGTTGGCCCCCACGCGCTGCGCACATAGCTGCCCACCGCTCCTCATGGATGGGTTAAATGCAGAGGAAGAATTTCACTGAACCTGCATGTATGTGTGACGAAATAAAGTATCTTATCTTATGACGTACTAAATAAATTGTCACCAAACAAAAAGAGAAGTAGGGTGGATATAAAGACATTAGAGAATCATACTTCCCCATATAAAGACATTAGAGAGGCATACTTCCCCATATAAAGACATTAGAGAGGCATACTTCCCCATATAAAGACATTAGAGAGTCATACTTCCCCATATAAAGACATTAGAGAATCATACTTCCCCATATAAAGACATTAGAGAGGCATACTTCCCGATATAAAGACATTAGAGAGGCATACTTCCCGATATAAAGACATTAGAGAGGCATACTTCCCCATATAAAGACATTAGAGAGTCATACTTCCCCATATAAAGACATTAGAGAGGCATACTTCCCCATATAAAGACATTAGAGAGTCATACTTCCCCATATAAAGACATTAGAGTCTCATACTTCACTAAAATGTCTCCTAGGAGAGAAAAGTGAATGTGTGGAAATAGCAGCACAACGTGTGTCAGACTGTGAAGGACTGAGGGACAACCAGTGGACAGGAGAGAGATGAAGCTTCATGTTGGTTGATATGAAGACATATTACTATTACAGTACTGATGGTAGAAATACTCTACATATGTATATTACATAGAGAGAGAGAGAGAGAGACAGAGAGAGATGAACCCTCATGTTGGTTGATATGAAGACATATTACTATTACAGTACCGATGGTACAAATACTCTACATATGTATATTACACACACTATACAGTGGAGAGAGAGAGAGAGAGAGAGAG
>OMKY01066949.1:3801-19245 GCA_900302395.1 Bregmaceros cantori | reverse complement strand
CACCGGTAATGCTGTAACTGCTGACAGTGTTTGTGTATGGTTGGTGTCTGTGTTTGGGTGTGTGTGTGTCTGTGTTTGGGTGTGTGTGTGTGTGTGTGTGTGTGTCTGTGTTTGGGTGTGTGTGTGTGTGTGTGTGTGTGTGTGTGTGTGTGTGTGTGTAAAAAAGAGTAAAAAAACATTGATTGATTTTTCTAGGTATCTTTCTTCTCTTCTTCATTTCTGTTTCCTTGGACAAAACCACAAGGACGTTCACCATGTCCTTGTTAAATCTTTGTTAAGATGTGAAGGATACCGTCTGGAAAGAAGCATTCAGCGGCAAAATAAAAACAACATGTGGTTAGTGATAGTAACAAATTAATTACATCCTTCGATCGCATAATCAAGCGTATCCTTGAGCCTTTTGTTTCCAAACTGTTTTCTTTGAGGGCAATTTGTTGTGTTCTTTGATTATGACAAGGTAAAAGAACTCTTACCGTGGCTCAAATGTACAAAAATAATTGATTTTACTCAAGCTTTTTAAATGATTTTGCTGGAGTACACTTTTTCTTGATTGTTTTTAGTGGCAACAAGGGACCAAGCACTTTGCTCTGATGGTTAAAACCTCCTTAAATATCCTGTACCTTTAGTTGACTTCTTTGACATTGAATGCCTAATTTCTTGAAACTGAATTTCCATACCGGGGGTTGATGCATTTGTAGGAGCAGATACATTGGTAAATTCTTTATGTGGTTATGTATGGTATATGTTATGCATAATGTAATCTCCCTTCCCAATACAGTGAACCTGTTTAGTGACAGTGAATACTATTTTATGTGAATAAAATAGTAAAGCAGTATATCAGTAAAATGCTATTTTAATTGTGACCCAGTCTGTGTGAAACCATTTTAGGAGGTTTGCAAAGTTATTTTCCTTCGGGGCATTGATTTGCGTTATTTCAAGGTTGATCTAAGGTCAACTCAAGTGATCCTCATAATAATAAAAATAATAATTATATAATCATCATAATAAACATATTTCTTTTGCTTTATGAACCTGTTCATACAACTGCCTTTGAACCATTGATTGGGTATGTAGTCTGGAAAGCACTATCAATAGTTTAAACCGTGATGTGAATGTGTCAAGTGAGTAGTCGACATGACCTTTGGAAGCTTTAATGCTTATTCTGCAGTACTACTATAAATATTGGTAATATGGCACGTTCACTTTTGACCACCGCCATCCAGTAATGAGCATTAATTAAATTCTCTACAGATGCATAGCGTCTACACAATATAAGATACACATATAGTTAATATACTCATTTAGTTTATGAGAAAATGCATTGATCACGTACCACATAAAACTAAGATAAACCTTGGAGCCTGGTGGTATCTACTGTGTAAAAAAAATAATAATTATTATTATCATTATTGTTATTATTATTATTAATAATAATAATGTATGTATTTATTGTTATTCATGTATTTATTTAGTTATTGTTATTTGAAGTTTGTTTCAATGGTTTGTCTTTGTGTGTTTCCCCTTCTCTATTGACAGGGGTTGAATAAACCTGTGCCTTCTTCGGCACTCGATGCATTGAGCATCGGTTCATTACATCTGTAAATGTTTTGTACGCAACTAGTAATACAGGTAGTGTTTCATTCAAGCCATAGACGGTATACAGGCTATGATTAATACATTGCGCAGGACCCATAGACGACTTTTAGGTGTCTGGTGGTCTTTTGCTGCCCTCTACCGTCCGCCCGGCTCGTTGCAATGGAGGCGTTTCCAGAACGAGATCTTGGGCGGTGCCACACGTTGACGTTGCCCAAGTTGTGACAGGAAGCCTGGCCGTCCCGTCCCGAAGCGCGTGAGTCCGCTCCCGAGTTTAACGTTTTGAGAAGCACGTCTGTTTTAGAGCTTGCTGTTACTCGGGGTGACATTTTCATGTCAACCGGTTTTTGTTGCGGGGCTGTCCTCGTCCGTGTCGGTTTGTCAGTCATGCTAACGCTAGCACCGACGCCGTGGGAAGTCAGCATAATCCACATCAGACCCGTCAAGCGCGTTGCCCTTCCTTCAAAAAAAACGCGCTCGTTTGACTCTCCTAGCGCGTAGACAGCGAATAGGGTGCTGGCGGCAATTTACCGCGGGGTGCGTCAAATTGTGCAGCACACAACTTGTACCAAAGCGACATAGAAGTTTTAACATTCTATGTGGACTACGCATTTCTGCCGTTGCGAACACGGACTTGTTGACTTGATAGCGGAAGGTAAAATAAGCAGAGACAGTCGAGCCAAACGATGGCGTAACGAGCGATGTCGACCTATCGACCCTAAAGCAAACAAGACTCGATCGGGTCCTCAGGAGAAGGATGGCCCATGTTGAGGACATTTTAACCGTTTCTCGTAGTGAACTGGGTAAAGAACTAGAATTAAAATAATATATTCCGAATTCGAGTCCCTTCGCCAACAGTTAAATGGTGTTTACAACCTCAAGTCAATCAATCAATTTTATTGTTGTCCCTCAAAGGGGCAATTTGCTTTGCAAGACGAAGAGATAGATTAGACCCCTTGCATTATTCATTCACTACAAGCAAACATTAAAAGTGTTGAAAGACCAAGCACAGTTTGGAGGGATCACCGTCCCACAGACAAAAAAATACCCATACCAGATAGAGTCAAATAAAATATATACACGTCGCATGCATTCAACTTTCAAGTGGCGAACTTTGAATGTACCAGGTAAAGTAATTTCACATACAGGGCTAATAAATGTGTAATATATTTCTGCAGGCACTCTAGAATGGACGGCACCGTGTAGCATGAGGCTATGGAGGAGAAGAAGATGAAGAAAAAGAGTCCGCGCCCCTCCTCCTCTTCCGGTCCGGTGGCTGGGACAGCAACACTTCCTCCATCGGCGCCGGTCCGTAAAACTGCATCGACAGGGGCAGCTGGGGCGGTGCCATCAGGACCAGTCCGCAGGACTGTGTCAGCGGGGGCGGCCAGCCGAAAACCCGGCCAGGCTGATGCAAACCGGAAGAGCGGGGCTGGAGACGGCCACCAGCCACTTAGCCACAAGTCCAAGGCTAGACGGTAGGCTCATATTCCACTTCGGTGGATGGCATTCATTCCTGTCATTCAAATGATGGGAATAAGGTTTTAAATACATTGTTTCGGCTGCTATTCTACGACCGTAATCAGGAGTAGAGTCCGGTTTGGTCCCTGTTAAATCGGATAATTCTAATGTATTTTTTGCCGTTATGTAAAGTTCGATTCGCTTATTTTGTTAGGGTTAGGTTAGGATTAGGGTTATGGTTAGTGTTGGGTTACGTTAAGGTTAGGGGTTAGGCTAAGGTTAGGATTAGGGTTAAGGTTAGGGTTGGGTTAATAGTTGCGAAGAACTTGCGACGCAACATCAATATTTATTTATAATTAAATAGTTGCGAAGAACTTGCGACGCAACATCAAAATTGTGTCTCTTCTTGACTGTTGTTCAATGACACTTGTCATTGAGGATGAAATGGTTTAAGTTCATAAGGTGTCATCTGTAGCTCCCAAGTGAATCATTTTTTTTAGTATGTAATGAATGAATTAATACTTTATTGTCATTGTACATCCATACAAGGAAATTAAGACCCCCCCTTTGTGTAAGCAGTTCCAATAAAACTAGTCTAAAAACAAAACAATAAAAAGACAACAACAATAATAAAAACACTTAAAAGACATCAAGGACATATGAACAACATGTGCAAAAGATGTGCAAATAAGCAGCTGCAGTCCCTGCGAAGCAGTGATTAATTACGTTACAACAGACTGGGATGGGACAATTAATCAACTCATCAGCCGCAAAATATTGGTCGATCAAAGAAAATCATAACATCACTTACTGTGTAACTGGCATGTTACAATAACTTGCAATTTGTGATAACACAACATTGTGATACTTTATTAATTCAAGAGAGGTGAAAAGTTTAGTTTTTTAGGCTGATGGAATGAAGAAGGAGGAAGAATGTCTTAGGGATAATCAATGGTTGACGTTAAATCGCATCATTTAGGCGTATTATTTTCTGTGATGTAAGGTGCGAATCCAAAAAACGATTTGCTTATTTTGAAAGGGTACAAAACCTAAACTTAACCTAGTCCAACCCTAACCTTAACCCTAATCCTAACCTTAGCCTAACCCTAACCCCTAACCTTAACGTAACCCAACACTAACCATAACCCTAATCCTAACCTAACCCTAACAAAATAAGCGAATTGTTTTTGGGATTCTAACTTTACATAACGGCAAAAAATACGTTCGAATTATCCGATTTAACAGGGACCGAAAAACCCCACTGGCTGATTGAAACGATGACAATGGCCAGCAAGGATCTTTTTCGTAGCAGCCTCTATTTTGTCTCGGCTAAACATATCGTCCTATTGCACCCCGATAATGAAGCCAAAAAGCATCGCAACCAATACGATGGTCGCATGCTGACTGGGGCGGCTGCGCACACTTGCACAAGTTTGCGCGCAATCACGCACGCACATCTGAGCATTCGTGGACATGAAATTTGACACTTGCATCAAATGTGCACTGTTGATACACACCTCAATTTAAACATAAACGAACAAAAAGTAGATAGGTGGTTGAAATGATCCGTATGGAGGATATAAAAGAAATATTAAATTCCTCGTTACAGAAACCTCGCAAATCCCGCCGCACACACATACACACACATCAACACACACAGCGAAGCAGCCCGCGTTGATAAGCACACGTGTGTATGCCCCGCTGCTGGCACGGTCGTGCACGCGCATACACGGCGATTCCCGTGTGTCACAAAGCGGAAGAGCGGCGGCACGCTCCACCTGCAAATGCCAGCAGGCTGCCTCGCCAGACGTCGCGATCTCGTTCCTCATAGGGCAGCCATCCTGCTGAGTTTCTTGATGATTCAGCGATTACAGTGATTGTGTTTACGATCATCCTGCAATCAAAGAAAATAAAAGATGTAAGTGATACAAAAGCGAAACTGAAACTGAATGTCGGTATGTGTTTAACCGTGGATGCTGCTGTGCGTTGCAGAGAGAAGACTCGTTCCCAGTCATCATCCACAAAGTCTAACCCCTCCAACAACCAACACTCCTTCTTGACGGATGTCTCTGCCGTCCAGGAGATGGAGCGAGGCTTGCTGGGGCTCCTCAACGACTTCCACTCAGGGAAACTTCAAGCCTTTGGTAATTTATAATCCGGATTGGAGCTGTCAGAGTTGTCGGCATTAACTCTTTTCATTGCCAAAGACTTTTAGATCAAATAAGTCTTATACAAACAGATCTTTGCTACAAAATCCTCCATGACTTTTTGAAATAGAAACTTGGATGTAAACAGTAAATGCTCCTGTTTCTTCCTTTAGCTGCTATGTCAAAATGTGTGCACAGTATAGCTAGTGAACCTTCAAACATACTATGCAGCCGGGTCACTGTCCAGATATACAGCATCTTGCCTCTCAGTTTCATCTTGTTGACAAAGGCCTCATGATATGTGTATGGGAACCCTTCAGTCTCACCCCTTCCATTGGTGTCCATGGGTACCACTAATATATTTAAAAAATGCTGGTAGTCAAGGGGGAATCTGATTTCACTCACAAGGGCCCAAATAGTATATATATATAATACTGAGTATTGTAAGTGGAGATTTAATTTATTTTTCAAGTGGTTTACACTCTGAAGGCTAGATTTTCATACAAATTGTTGCTTTGGTTGATTTTGCTAGTTGTTTTAAATTAAGACACAGACTACACAAGTGTTCTCAACTACTTGGCCGTGGGACTGGTCGACTGGTGGTAGGGAATCACGAGTTAATGTTTGTAACGGCATCAGAAGTCCCGTAAAATGCCACTCAAGAATTTGCGTCCAGCATCAATTGATGTGGGTTTCTGCGTCAAAATCAATGCCAGTTGACACAGAAATGTGCGGCTGTCAGACACAGAAACGAATAGGGCGTCAGACGAGGGAGGTGGAAAATTTTTACCCGACCGTCAAAAACTGCATAAATTTGAATCGAGTCACCATCAGAATGCTCGTCAACTATTGGCACCATTAACATGAATGGGGGCAAGTTAGATACGCTGTCCGTAGCCGCCAACGACACCCCTTATAATGTCTGGTCTACTTCTATGCCTGGATCCAGGGAACGAGTGCTCCATAGAACAGATGGAGCAGGTGAGGGAGATGCAGGAGAAGCTGGCTGGGCTGCACTTTGAGCTCTATGGTGACCCCCACGGCCCGACCTACAATGCTGTCCAGGACCCTGCCCTAGAACCCAGCCAGCACCAGCCCAAGGTGGCCTGCCATGACAACATGGACGTTCTTCTGAGCAACGTAAGAACTGTAGAAGTGTGCAAGTAATGATTAACTATTGGAAATAGTTGCTGATTAGGTTAACAATTTGTTGTCTAAGCAATTGAAAACACTCACAATTGGTATACATATATAAATTAACAGAGATTAGATTAATTTAAGAGACCTGTTTAACTGAAAATATGTCAATTCATGTTTGTTTACCAGCAATAAGATCCATAATAATATAGTATACTCTTACTGTTACACAAACTGTTTTTTGTGTCAGCGTATCTGAACTCATGAACATAAGGGTGAGGGTGTGCAACCTTGAAGCACGGGGCAATTGTTGGAATAACCAACAATTGTCAATTCTATACTGAATTTAAAAGTTGATATTTTTCTTAGTTTTGGTTCAGATATTAATCATTGGTATAGCATGCATAAGTGCATGCATAAGTGGATACTATTTGCACACATGACATCATGGCTTTATGAGGGAGACACTGACATTATAGAGACAATTTATTTATAAATGCCTTACGAAAAACTAAAGAACAGCTTCTTTTTTTTTTAGCTTTCCCAAACATTCAATTTAACTTAGTTAAAATGTAAATAGTCTATTCATTTTTAGCTAAATTAGTCACCCTAAATGTCTTTTTTGTTTTTGTTGCCTCAGGTTTTTAAAAACAACACTAACAAAATTGCTAACAAATTACTGATTTAACTTGGAAGTTCCCTTGGATGTTATTCACATTTAACATTTGAAATGGCATGTTACCTGATTGTGTTGTTTTCTGTGCAGCTGGAGGAGCTGAGTTCTTCAATGTATCCTTTGAGACAATTTAATTGGCACAAGGTGCTTCCGAAATGTCTACGATTCATAAGATGGTACACAATCTTCATGTTGTTTCCATATAATGAAATAGAATTAAAATAGAATCATGTTATCAGTCAATATCTGTTTCATACAGATATATCACACGCAATATATATTAAGTATGTAAGTATTTTGTATCAAGTATTTATGTAGTATAAAATAATGAATACATTATTATTGTTATTTTCATTTTTCTTCTTTTCCGGCCAATTCAGGCCATTTTGACAGCTTTATTAGAGTGGAAACGGGTAAAGATGGGGAGCAGACACAAATACGTGGGTCGGGAGAATCGAACCCACAACTCAACGCTCCATTGACGTATATACATTTTTTCAAGCGTGCTGACTACCTGACAGAGACACCGACACGGGCAGCGCTATATTTTGATTAACTTTCACAACAAATGTCTACCATTTGCTCTCTATTTTATTAGCTACGTGCACAGTGTAAACTATGATTATAATGAATGCTATATATATGTTGTCTACTCGATAGCTGAATATTTTTCCTCAACTACCGGTGGTCCAGTCAGAAGCTCAATCTGGCAGACTCCCAAGACAACCAATGCACTGGCACGTCTGGCAATGTTTAATATCCTCTGCTTTGTTACTGAATGTTTTAGCCAGTTAACAAAGGGGGGCAAGAGATTGGGGCCCAAATGGTGCTAAATGCACAAGAAAGCCACAAAAGGTGAGAAGGCTGACTGTGTACGATAGTATTCTTGAGGTTGCAAGAGGAGCTTTCTCTCACCAAGCCACTGTGTTTTAGGGCTGTGCAATCTCTCTCCTGATTGTCTCTGAAATCATGATTTTTAGATTTTGAAATGATTACATATTGAAATTATTTGCATTTCTAAATGTTCCAATAGCGTCCATAGTTGTAATTATGTACAAGCTTCAACATGAACAGAAATCACCCTTGGCCTTGGCCTATGGTGCTCGAGCTGAAGCTTGAATAACTGGATTGACCAGTTAAGACGCTGAGGCCCTGTTTACACTACAACTCCCAGGTAAAGAGAGGTAGATAAAGTATTTACTAAGATAAAGAATAATTGTGAATATAACACTTTTTTTTAGAATCAATATATTGTTTACATTTTGGAGATTTTGAAATAGATTTAGTACTACAAGGAATCCCAAGATTGTATTATGAAAATATTCATTTGTAATTGAACCAAACAAACCAAAACATGAAAACGATTTTTGTGACAAATTATCGAGGAGAAGATATTTTATTTGTTTTTATTGTTGACACATTTTTAATGAAATGGTTTTAGCTCTTTTGGGATTTTTTTTAATTCCACCAAGTCTTAACACGGCTGCAGACAATCAAAACCATGTTTGCGGCCAACACTTGATGCATCCAGCATGAACGGGAATGTTGTCCTCTTCACCTTTCAGTTGAACACAGAACAAAATGTGTCCACTGCTCATTACCTTGTCATTCAGCAGTATTTCGAGCTAAACGTTTGCAGAACAATGCCCCATCCCTGGAGAAACCAGGAGAAATTTCAATGCAACCAGATTTCAATGCAAACGTTCTTTTTTCTAAGCAACTACTTGATACCATGATTTAAATTATTCACAGGGGCCTTTAGTCCATTTTCAAAGTCAAAGTCTACGTCATCACTGGCTGTGTGTGCATCTTCTCAAAACAAATCTGCCGGCTTGCAAAGAAATGACATAGAATCACCCATACATAGAGTAGGCAAGAGACGATGTTAAACAACACTATGCTGTCTCGCTGTGTGTAATAGAGATTCTTAAAAAAAAAAAAAAAGGTTTTTGCTACGGTCGGATTCCCACTTGCATATGAATCTGGTAGTTGGACCCCATTGCTCAATGTGAGATTTTGGATGTAGTTCTCCCTTTATTTTTGTCTTAATGTTTTGAAATACTCAAACCGCTATTTTCCGCTATTACACCGCTTTCGGCCATGGTCACTTCTGCACCAACAATGCACATGCGGCCTGATGATGTCACTTCTGTTTACTAACAGTAAATGTGTGTGATGTAAGTATGAAAAACGTAAGGATCACAACGTAAAAGAAGGAAGGAATACAGATATCGGAGAACTGTTTAAGACAGGTTTAGAAATTAAACTTTTTAGTACGGTAGTGCTGCAACGAACGATTATTTTAATAACCGAATTGTTTTTGTTTATTAAAACGATTAGTCAACGAATCGTTAGCATATGTTTCCTATACCCAAAATATACAGACACGCAATGTTGTCAAATTGAATTATAAACGCATTTGGTTCATCTTGACCAACACAGTTCCAGTGTACCACAATTAAGATGCAATTATACTTACTCTGCAACAAACTAGTATCAATTATTTTATGCCGTAATATTTTAATGGTTTTATTCATATTGAATATTTTTAAATCAATTCTGCCCATTAAATAATGTATATATTCAGAAGTTATCAATTAATATCAGGTTTGTGAGGAGCAATTGTGGGTAGCGTCAGAACGAAACTACAGACAATAATGTTGTTTGAACTCCTTGTCGATGAATAGTTGTCGACTACTTTGATAACCAATTAGTCAACGATCAGTCAACTAGTTGCCGCACCGCTGTAGTACAGCGGGGTGCAAATTTTTTTCCGTTGTTTATGCAGAATCAAGCTATGCAAAATGAGAAGGTGCCAGCAATAGCTTCTCCTTCGTCCGATACCAGATATAGTATACCTTTTAGTAGTATAGTATACCTCTTTTCAGTGAAAAAGTGATATTGGTACAATCCAGTGTGATGAAAGTCAACTCCCGACCACTGCATCTGCACTGGTGCATTTGGACTACAATTGTATCTTGTGGCCTAAATCACACTTGTACGATTAGCTGTTTCTCATTCATTTGAATAGGTCAGGAGTGACTTGCATGAGCACTTCTCTTCAATCGTCACCACAACAGCAATCCAAAAATACGCCATGTTATACACCCACGTTTCTGGCAATACTTAACCATGGTTTTGGCCGCATTCTTCGCATTCTGTCGTTAGCACGCCTGGTCCCCCATGGCCACTTCCATTACCCCCCTCACTCTGCCAAAGTCGTTTGATTCAATTTTCCAGCACAGCTAGTTGTTGATGAATAACCACTGCTTTTTTGGTGGAAACGTCACTGTGCATGCTTGTTTTATCTAGACATGCTATGGACCACAGTGGCAAGGTTTGATAATAATATCACCTATAACATCATCAACGTTTCAGGATCATCTATTGCTACGTGACAAAATGTTATGTTTGCCTTGACTAACCAGCTTGCAGCAACTGTACACATGATAACGCAATAATATTCATGTTTCTTTGTCACCGGAAAAAGAGATGTATTTTTTTTTTTTATGGATCAAACATGCTGCTGCTGTTAGGCAGCGCTCTTTACCATGACTAACACTAGTCAAATGTGTATAAAGATCTATGCGTTATAACTGAACTGAAGCTCGTTCTCAAGTATTTAAATCGAAATAAATACGAGTACCATTCAGAAGTGTGCACTTAAACTCCACGAGGGTTATGACGCAGGTGTTCGCTGACAAGTATATGCTGCAACAGAGCCCTCGTGTGGCCAGACGCGGAATGACGCCTCGAATTTTTCATTAATTTTCATTGCACGCTAATTTGAGGCGTCGGTCATTTTAATGGGATAAAAACAGCCCTCATATCTTAATTTCCGAGGAGAACGGTACATTGGAATCTCAAATTAATTTGAGCTTCAATGAACGATTTGGGAAATGAGCCACCCCACACGCCCCCTTGTTCCTCCGCCACTAAGTGGAATATGAACTATAATGTACGAGTATTGAATATAACCACTAATCTAATATGCAATTTTACATAGCGTGTGTAGCTGATTTTGATTTATATGCAGTAATTCCTGTTACTGCAATTGTGAAATGTGTAATAAGAAAGAAACCTTGTTTTATCTCTAGCACTTTTTATATCATATGTGACACCAAGTGCTTCAAATTTTAAAACTTGTTGAGACATACCTGCATTTACTACATGCCTCCGCCACCCCGAACATGGGTATTATATTACTTATATTAAGAAGTAGTGGAATTGCTCCAAATAGCCTCACTTGCCGTAAGGTTGCGGGGATTATTTGAGTTCTGTCAGAATTCACCTCACATGCCCCGTGATGCCCTGAGTGATGAGTGTATATTGAGTTTAAAGATTGATGATGATGTTTGCACTGACGTGTACTACTGTATCCATATCGCAATGTTTAGTTGGTAAATGAACATTGAGTAATTATTATAATGACTTATAATTATTATTCTTATAATAAACAAATGATTACATCCAAATTTAGTTGACAGCCAAAATGAAAGACAATACAAATCAGAAATTGAACGACATTGGTTGTCATTAAAACTTATTTTGAAAACACGATTTACAGCTCCATGTCGGCACGTTGCCGTTGCTATGACGGCCTGGGTTTCTATTTCTGTTACACATATTGCAGGGCTGTATTTGTTGTCAATTATTATTGAGTAATGATTTATTGAGTAATATGATAACAGAATCATAATCGGACAGTGTTAACGAAGTGGTAAAGGCGTGTCTTGTGTGAAATGGCCTTTTTAGTGCTCTTATAATTTAAAACTTGCGTGGCCAAATAGACCTGATCCATATACGCTGCACTCCACATGCATGTAGCGGGTTCACCTCACACCATGCCTTAATGTACTGCACTTGGTTTGGCCTTATTTGGTTTCAAAATGTGTGATTTAATATATAAACGATGTAATGCAACTGATTACTTGATACATATGAGATCTAAAAATAATTTTCAGTTCCAGGTTTGAATGAACAAAGATTTATATTATTTTATTTATATTTCTGTGTATAGTTGTAACTCTTTTGTGGAAGATCACCTTAATAAAAGTGTGGAAAGATTCTCAGGATTGTTTTTGTTTATTTTTTTAACTCTTCTTTATGGGAATGTATGGGGAATGTTCATACTTCATTTGCACCATTGTGGGCTAGTCGAATCAGTCTTATAGCCAGTTTTATAACTGCAACGCAACACAAAACTCGTGTCAATTTGTTAATAAGCATTTACCCAATAGACGGACACAGATTTTGTCTGCACATGGTTTTCTCGTCTATCAAATGACCGTATTATTATGGATTACATTAAAAGTACATACAAAATATTGAACTTGAAAGTCATTCTGCCGTCCGCAGGTATATTTAGCCCGTCTGTGGATTGATCTGTGGCACCTCCTTTTGTTGAGAGGATCTAGTTCTTCTGCACAGCCAGCACAGCTTGACTGATCTGGAACAATCACACATATTGGGGATTATTGAATACAGTTTTCTTGAAAGTATACTTAATTTTTCAGAAGTACTGGTGCCCAGATTCTAACATAATTCCACTGCGGAAGGATTGCCAAGTGGAATGATCGGGTTGCTGACTAAAGGAATGCATGTTGACACGTTCCCAAGGAGACGGGATGCTCCGGGGACGAGATCCGCGGTCGACCGTGGCCGTGGGCCTCTGTGGAATATACGCACTGTATTGATCAGCGGACATGGAGACCCGTGTGAAAGCCCTGGTGCCTACGTTTTGCCCGCAGCCTCACTCGGTCAAGCGGTGGCAGCTGACCGCCACCGGCTGGGACGGTACACCGACGATACCGCTCTCCAGAACTGGAACAATGTTAACTCAAAACCAAGATCGTCTGCCGACCGACACTCGCTTCAGTGCTTGGACGCCGCTGGTGCACAAGCCGTCCAACCAACAGGTGTACATGCAAGTTAGGGTTAAACGTCGAACCAGTATTCTTTAATTTGGCATTCACTCGGACTTCAACGAAAACGTAACTCTCACTTGCGTGGACAAAGGCAATGGATGCACATGACTACTAAAATGGCATTTTAATATCTCAATTTGCTATGATTTTGTTTAATTCGCACAGGTGTACAATTTTCATAATGAACCAAATATAGTTCCTTTTAATTATATATATTTTGAAGTTTCATCCAGCTCTGGCGAGGTATTTCATTGCACTATTTAAATACCTTTAAATGCCCATACCTCATTTTGGCCAATATATTCTGCAGTATGTTTCAGCGGCCACCAGATGGCGGCAAAGTTCCATTCAGTAAAAACGTTTCACCTTGGGTCATAAATTAACTCAATAATGTACGCTCTGCCTCTGACAGCACTATTTGATTGCATCCATCATAAACACTTTTGCATTTACATAGTAACCAACATGGGCCTGTTTCGACTTGATTCCCTTCACGTCCTTTGTAAATATTCCCTTTATATATCTGGTATGCCTGCTTGTAGGTAAACTTTAGAGTTTATTGTTGGACAAAAATATGACTTCCAGTGCCGTTACATTGCTGTGTTTTGAGTTATTTTAATTATTTTTAATATAATATTGTCTATTTAATGGGGCAGCACACACCTATTGCATTATTTAAGAATGAAGGTGGTAACTGTGCTATTCCACACTCAAATGTTCTGGTGCGGCTCTATGCCTCATATACACGTGATTAAATAACCTTTCCATTTACTAATTCTTGACGGACTTATTAGTGAATGCAGCCATCCCATTGATCCAGAAGAACTTGTGACGACGCGTGAGTAAGTTCAAGTCTCAAAATGTCAGCCCCCTGTATTTAGCGCATAAACTCATGTAATGGAAGAAACAACAGGCGTTGTGGGTGCACACCATGACTGTGCTCTGCTATGAATACTGTGTGTGTGTGTGTGTGTGTGTGTGTGTGTGTGTGTGTGTGTGTTAGCTGTTTGAGGAGCGTAGTCGGTTGGTGCTCCACTGGTTCGAGGTGTGGAGCCATTCTCAGCGGATCCAGCTTCTGCACATGCTGCTCAGCCACTGTAGCACGTCACAACTCAGGTAGACACTTGGCTTCCTTTGAAACACCCAATCAAGTTTCGGCTCAGTACGTCAGGCGCGATAGGTAGGCTGCAGCGTATCCTCCGAGCTGCTGAGAAAGGGGGGGCTGGCCCTGTGGTACAGTCAGTTAGACCGCTTCATCCAGCCCCATGCACGCTTGTGTTTGGGCCTCGTCTGTTTACATGTTCTCCCTGTGTCTGCGTGGGTTTCCTCCAGGCACTCCGGTTTCCCCCACCACCAAAAACATGTTATAGTTAACCTAAGTCAGTGCCCCTGGCCAAGGTACTGGCTCAGAATCTGGAGTTGGCCCCCGGGCGCTGCACCTCGACTGCCCACCGCCTCTCAGGGATGGGTTAAATGCAGAGGAAGAATTGCACTGTACATGTATGTATGCCGAAATAAAGTATCTTAAGTAAGTATCCTCGCACAGCAAAGCATGCACCTCGTTTTAATCTTTTCATTTGTCTTAACGTCTCCAAGTCTCGCTGCTAGCTGCCAACCAACATCACGGCCCAGTTGGCCTCTAGCTCCAAGGTTAATAATGGAGACATCTACACCAAACCTTGCACAGCTATGCACCTTGTTTTAACTTGTTTCGGGCATATAATAATGGGAATCTCATGTTGCATTGGTATTGGACATCTGTTTGCCGAGACGCGGTTTCATGACATTTACTAACAAGTCGAGGCAGTGAGCACGTATTTTGAACGTACAATCACCTCTACCCCCTAGGGTGTGCAAGGAGTGGCTGATAGAATCACTTCCAGTGGTGCGCGCGGACTTCACGTCAGTGCTGCCGCGCTTCCTGTCACTCTACATCCTCTCCTTCCTCAACCCTCGTGACCTGTCGGCTGCCGCACAGGTCAGCTGGTACTGGAGAGTCCTGGCAGAACAGGTGAGAGTGATAGTTGGACCGGTCCGACATATTAGTTACAATTTTGTTACTGTGTTTGTTTGCTGCCATATCCTTTATTGTTCTCTGCTTCTTCATCACTGCCTGGTTCGGGTCTGCCACTTGACACAATGTGCATGCGGTGGTCAATGAGATGTTTCCATGTAAAAATCAGAGTGATTGGTTAGGTCCTACAGCGTCAGCTTCCTACTAGCCTGGTGAGCCAGAACCAACTCATCGTCCACGCGTCGCACATCACTAGACTTTATGGTATGCAACGTCTAGAGATGTGCGATGTGCGGACGATGCGTTCTTTCTGGCTCGCCAGGCTACTACTCTCAAGCACTTGCATTGATAATGGGTTGCCACACATACTGCTAGCACTAAAAGGACTATTTTTTTGTACCACTACGGTACAGGTTTGCAATCTGAATACTGGGTACTGATGGCACATATGTTGACGACCTAATATTGCTCTCTCTCTCTCTCTCTCCC
>OMKY01066941.1:0-13252 GCA_900302395.1 Bregmaceros cantori | reverse complement strand
AATTGTTGCGGGACTCTCTGCAGCGAGTTGTTGTGGGTTCGCCCCCACACGGAAAGAGACATCGGCTGTAGAGCGCTACCAGCGGGCCTCTGTAGCGAGTCGCTTTGGGTTTTCCGCAACAAATATTACATAGCATTAAACAGCTGACAGGAACGAAATTAACCGTTCCGGGAACAATATTTTTTTGTTCTAACCGGTTCAGGAACGTCAATTTATTGGTAAAACTCATAACCGGAAACGTTATAATTCTGTTTCTGTTCGGAACGAAACGCTTGGGGAAAAAATATTGGTTCAAAGCCCTGATTCTAACCATAGTGTTAAACGTCAAGCTGAGACATGTGGGTATCCGTCTGCCCTGGGGAGGGCGCAGAGGGTAGCACCACCGCCACGCCCGTAAAGGGACGTCTGCATCCCAGCGGACGAAGGCCGCGAGGGCCTGCGACACGCCGAGTCGGCCTCAGCGCCGCTGCGGCCCAAACACCTGGAGTCCGAACTGAAGCTCGGTCCGTGCCAAGGGTCGGGTGCCGCAAGAGTCACGATGAATGAAAATGGCGTTCTTTAAAGTTTGAGAGAGGATGAGGTGGCTTTGGGCGGGGCTTTGTAGAGTCTAATTGACACAGTGCCTTGTAACAAATTAACACCAACACTAGTAAATATTCAACTCCCTCCATTGTTGTAATAACTCTGAAAGAGTCAATGAACTTTGACACTGCATATTTAACACAGCCAGTGTCACTGAATGGAGCAGGTTGACTAGAACATGTTTTTGGTGGTGGGGGGAAACCGGAGTGCCCGGAGGAGACCCACGCAGAACCGAATACGGAGGTTAACCAGCAATCAAACCATTAAGAGCAAACAGAGAGATAGCGAGGCCGAGGGACGGAGTGAGCGGGAGAAATAGATAGAACGAGTGAGACCGAAAACAAGAGAAGGAGAGAGAGAGATAAACTGTTGCGGCGTCTCACCTGGTGCACTTGTTACAGTGCATTAGTGAAATATAGTGCACTATATTTTACTTTCTAGTGCACTCTGTTGAAGTTTAGTTCTGTCTGAAATCGTATCCTCTCATTCCATTTCCACTACCTAGGCAGCACTTTCAGTGCACTAAAGTATAAACCAGCACTCTGGAAAGTTCCCTACGCACTAAAAATAGTGCACGTGCACCGTTCGCGACACAGCGCGTGAGATAGAAAGAGCGAAGATGGAGAGGGAGAGAGACTATCAGATACAGGAGGCGGTTGTGTCAATGTCAATATTAGATTGTGGACAATTGTTCTTTTTCCCATGTTTCACGATGTAGGGAGATTGCAGGAATTTCAAACCCTTGGCATACTTGAATACAAACTCTCTGTTCTCGTGTGATTACTGCAATGAATATTAGAAACTCATTTTACACATGTTGCCGGGAAATGCAAACAGCAAATAAAACATTGGATTTTACTCGAAAACGTTCCAATATGGACTAAGCCAACTCCTCAAGCTCAAAACTTTGCACCACCTAGGAGACACTAATTTCAGTTCAGGGCTGGATTAAGACAAAAACATTTTTTTGATTTTGCTGAATCTTCTAATTAGGACATACTATAATGAACAGAGAAGTAAAATAATTATAATTCTAACCATAACGAGGTGTAAGTCTAGTACAAAAATTACAATATAGATAAGGCTGTGATTTTACACTAGTATATTGAATTTGAAAGTACAATTAGAAAGTGAGAATACAACTTAATTGGCAAACATTCACACACTAGGGGTTTAAATCACACCTATCATGGCGATACGATTCACTATCGATTTCCGGGCCCGTTTCGATTTTTTTTTCCGATACTCAAGAATTCACCACCATACGATTCAACTCTATACGATTATTTGATTTTTTTTTAATTTAAGTTGACAGGGGAGTTTTGATTATGTTCAGGGGCAAATGGATACAAATAGACTAGAAAAAAGAACGATACTCTTGCAGACGTATCGATACATTGTATCGACAGCTGTTGTATCGATATATCGATACTAAATCGATATTATCTACACCCCTATCACACACAAACACACACACACCAGAGACTCTCTTTCTCTATGATTTGCACTCTGCTGTCTCAAAAGCAACTTTGGTTGCATTGCTATTCGTTAAAAACACTTGAAGGACTTCTTTGATCAAATAAATGTAATTAAAATTTGTAACACAGCCCACCAAAAAAATATCTCGAGTGGCTTCAGTGATGGGATAATGTGTAGAGCGAGGAAAAATTAAAAATCAACTCCACTCTTTGTTCTGCAAAGGGTCCAAGCAAAAATCAGGCAATTTAATGAAATTTAAAACTGCGCAGTGGACCGGAGGGAGGAGGAAATTGAGAGAAAACAGAACCTCCGCTGCAGAATCGGCCTTAATCCTACAGTGCCAAGAAAGCATTCCTCAAATACCTCCATAGCACACTGATTGGCACAGCAGGAGAAAGAGTACTCCAGCACTCATTCTATGGTTAGCCCTACTGTAGATCGTATCATTTTGCCGTATTAAATGCTGTGATGTAAAGTGCGAATCCCAAAAAACGATCCGCTTATTTTGTTAGGGTCACTAGCCCCTGATCCCTAGCCTTAACCCCAATCTTAATCTAACTAGATCTTGAAAACGAAATTATTTTTAAAAAGTTCAGTTCCGAACGGTTCAGGCAGGTTTATGTTTAACGTTTTCCTTCCTTAAATTGTGCAATGTTAAGTTTAGATATTGTTTATACAAAATATATTTGGTGGACTTTCAAACTTCAAGGCAACTGTATTAGCATGAAACCGGGTTTAAAACGCCATTAGATTCGCTTCCTAGTCTGTCCACAAGATGGAGCCCCAGATGCATGGGGCTTGACGACTGACAGTGAAAGTTGGATGGATGATCAACCGGAAATAGTCTCCCAGACATATGATATGTTCAAATATAAGTCTTGTTCCGAAACAGTTGAAAAAATCTTTTTCCATTTCCGCTCCTCATGAAATTCCATAAAATTCAGTTTGTTTTCGGTTTTCGTTTTCGTTCTTTGAACCGGCTCAGATCCCTGAATCTAACCCAATCTAACGCTAAGCTAACCCTAACAAAATACGCGGATCAGGATTCAAACTTTACATCACAATCAGCCCGAACTAACACCAGCCTTCATTCTAGAGTTGGGGATAAAATATGTGACTTTACAAGGGTGCCAGTCCTGGGAAGCACTCTGCTTCCAGCTTGGGATGATCCCCACCACAGTAAAACTTCCCCCCGAGGAGACCCAACAAACCCTTCCAAACAGGAATACTGGCATTCTGTTTGAGCTGAATGCGGGGGCTTGTGTTTCTCGCATGTAATCAGGAACACGTTGACCCGTTTAACTTGATGAAATATAATTCTTCCCGTGTGGAGAATTGCCTCCTCTAACATCTGACCCATATGGAGCTGGGGAAGCTGCGGGCTGCCACACTGCGTAGTGACTGGGCACCGGTACCGGGACACGGTGCCATGTCTCGGGTCTATTCAAGGGCACAGAGTCCCCTCCTTCCTGCAGCGAAACCACACGAACACGAGCAGAAGGAACCGAAAATAATTCCCCACCTCATTAACTGTGGGGAGTACGTCTGGTGTAATTATCTGTACGAGGAGGGAAATGTGTTGACTTCATTTGACCAGGAACCAGACTCGTTGGAGTTGCCTGTGGTAGCGTCTTCATGTTACAGTGAGTGGGACGCGGTGGGAAAATTAGGGAGTTTTTTCACGTCGGAGTAAAGGGAGTTGTGAGATTTGCACCCAGCAGCTGTTAAGGGGACCCCATTTGGCCTTGTAGTAAGTAACACCTGACCTAATCCATCTTTTCTTTTTTTTTTAGTTATTTTTCCCGGCGTCTGCGCCGTTTTTCCATCTTTATTGGATAGGATTAGTCGGAAACTGGGTTGAAGAGATCGGGGGTAGACATTGCAGACAAGTTGACAAGCGTAGTCGAACTCGCGACACTGCGGACGCTGCGGTAGACACAGCGCCACTAACATGAATGGGGTCGCGTTAGGTGCGGTGTCCATAACCACTTGGCCTACGCGGACCCAGGAATTACATTTTTAAAAGTAATCAACCCTGCTCGCCTATCAAAACTTATGTCATTGGCCGTCAGCTACCGAGGTCCTTCCCAACCAAAAGTTGCTCTGATTGGCGCTAAAGACTTGTTCCTAACAGGAGCTCTCCAAGCGGACGGTGTCTCTGTGGTCATACATCAACAGTCAGCCCGAGGACTTCAGCAACCCGCTGTTTGTCAACTACTGCCACCACGTGCTGTTTCCGGTGGTCAGCCTGCGCCACCTGGAGCTCTGGGTGGGGTACTACATCCGCTGGAACCCCCGCATGAGACCACAGGTCAGCTGCAGACAATATGTAAATCTACCGTTACAGTGCGTTTCCATTGGAGTTTGTTGACGCTTGTCACGGGCCACGCACACATTCGGAATATGCGCTCGCGCCAGCGGTGCTTCAATTCGAGTCGCCGCTCGTGACAAACGGCGTGTCTAGGAAGGGTTGCCATTAGATTGGATACCTCCTTAAACGCCAAAGGTATCCGATCCAACTCCAAACGACACGTGTGTGGGCCATGGGGGCAGTCGCAGGGAAGGCTGTGCCACCAAATGTCTTAAGTCCTGGGGATGGACAGCCAGCATCGAGCGGGACGAGATGGAGGTCTAACCGATTCAGCCATCTTCCGTTAACCTCCAAAATCTCATCAGTTTGTGAACCTACCCTAGAGCATTAACACACGGAATCTGTGACAAATCCACCATTCAAAAGTTATCGCGTTAGGATCTATCGCAGTGGGCAATTACGTCCCCTACGCGGCGCGTTTCGAGGATTTAATTAGAAACGCAGAACAGACTATGATGTCACAATGACTTGAAAAGCGAGCATCCTTCTGTGCTATGGCTGTGTGGGATGTTGGTTTACGTGACGCTGTGTTTCTAATTTAGGAGCCCATCCACCAGCGTGCCAAGGAGCTTCTAGCGAGGAGGGCGGAGCTACAGCGGCGCGTGGAGGAGCTGCAGAGGGAGCTCGCCAATCAAAACGCAGCGTCTCTGGAGCGCCCGGGCTCCCCCACTCGCTCCATCACGCCAGTACAGACCTTCGTGTGACCTCCCGACCCCCGCCACGCCGCTACCGTCTGCTTCGACATCACGGTTATCTGACTTGTCGAGACCAAGCCGGACGCTGGCACATTGAAGGAGGGTCCACGGCGCGGCTTGTGCCGTCACCGCGTTGGTGCCAAAGACGGACGAGGAGCTTGTTCAACACACCAGTCTCCTCCAATAAGGGTTGTCCATTCCTAGATCTCACTGGCTTCTTCCATCTTCCACTGCTCTCTAGGAATATTCCAGAAACTCTGAGTTGGGAGCATTATAATGTGAGGATAGACTTGGAAGTCTTCTAATTATTTCTCTTAACTTCCCTTATTGGTTACTGAAACACAAGGAATGTGGGGAAGAGATGTAAGTACACAGTTCTACAGGGGCAGGTCTTAACCTTTAAGTTTAATGTTCAATGTTATTAACGTGTTTGAACTAAACACACTAGTAGTACTGTATTAGCACCGCGAGGAGGCGCCCTGTGAACACATTGCGAATGACGGAGACGCCGAGATTCATTAAGACGGGAGTGTGCAGTCGCGTGGAGGAGTCCTCTGCCACTTCGGCCAACACTCTTGGTAGGGGAAGCTTTGTTGAACAGCGACTTGTGGGCGGCCCGAGTTGTCACAGGACGGTTTGCACACGACCAACGGCCACTTCGGCCCATAGAACTGACGAACACTTCGGCATATCACCAAGACTTGCTGCAGCCTCAGCATGTTCATTTGTTAATTCTGAGACGATTCATTGACAAACGCCTGCCTTTTTATAATGGACGTGAAATTAAAACATATTCAAATTTGCTTACACAGCGATACAACTGACAGCTGCACAGCCGACCACGCAATCGACTGCTTTTAAACCCCTGGGCAATGGAGAGTCGGGACGGTAACGGTGTTCAAACATCTCCGACCACCCGCCATCTTTTGCGCGGGCTCACCTGATGCTTTTTGTGTTTTGTCTTTAACTTTATTGGCAGCAGCCCCCGGTTCCGTTTCACAACCGCCACAAATCTCTTGTGTCTTGGGAAGGCATGTTGACATGTGCACGTCTAGAAGGTATCGAGTAAAAAGCTAAGGTGGACAGCTGGGTTGTTTTCCACTCCATGAAAGTTCTACGGTTCTGGACCAAATCATTTTTGCTTTGGCGAGGCTCCTTTTCACACTTAGACTTTTTCATAAGAAGACCAGAATTTGTGACAAACCTGCATGCATGAATGAAATTACGTTATAAACACCTTCCAGGCGGAACGGCCAGAGGACTAAGAACTAATAACTGTTACAGCCAATTTCCGTGCTCTTTCATCCATGGCACGAAAACAGGCCATTTAGTTGTATTACTAACGTTCACCATTGTCCCGATATGTGATATGCACCGCACAGTTCTAAGGAACCTCCGATCCATGGGGTGAATATGTAATATCAGACCTTTAGGCTTGATGTTTATCTGGGTTATCTATGTACCATTGGTGGTTCCCGAACACTCCATGTTCTGACGCTGTCACGTGACATGAGACATTGCTGGCCTTGTGTTGAGTATCTCTTTTATTTAATTTTCATAATTGCATAATCAACGTAACTGTTAGGGATTAGTTTTTAAAAAGTTAATCGGCCCAACTCCAAATTTCCACAGAAGAAAGAGTATTGTTGCTGCCGATGACCCAACATGGACCAGCAACGCTCACGGACATCATGGACCAAACTAAAACCTGCACTAACAAATGTTGACTGAAGACTATGAACTGTGTTCCCTGTAGTAATTCTAATAGATTGTCTTTTGTACTCTGTCTCTTGCTCCTTTTTTTTAAATTCACCAATAATCAATTTCTACTGTGGTGTGATAGTTGCATAGCCTGGCGAGCCAGAACCAATGAATCTTCCACGGGTCGCACGCGATTAGAACGTCTAGCGATGTGCGATGCGTGGACAATGCGTTGGTTATGTCTCGCCAGGCAAATGGTTGCATGTTGGTTACACACACACACACACACTCAGTTGCGAGATAATGACCTAATACCTTCGTGGCCACAATAAAGTGGAAATCGATTAACAATATTGAACTTTTGGCTCATTTGAACAACATTCAAATGTAATTGTCTCATACTCTATGCAATATTGGCAGCATCCACTAGATGGCGATGATTTCATTACGCCGATTCAAGTTTTCTGACTTCCCCAGATCCAGAGGATTGCTTTAATGTTGGAGCGATATTACGCAATCGGGCAAACACTGTACATGTCGAGTTATTATCCATCATGTTTTCCATACCAGATATCTTTGCGGTGTCTTTTAACCAGGGCTTTGAACCGGTTCAAAAAACGAAAACCGGGAACTTGTATTTTCCAGGGAACAGAAACGAAACCGGAAACATTTATTGTAAAATACTGGTAGCCGGTTAATACCGGTTTTATTTCGTTCCTCAAAGGAGTGCACTTGGGGATAACTTCAGAAATAAAACAAGAGTATTTATAAAATCTACGATGCAGCAGTGTGGTGTTATGGGGTTCATCCTGACACGCAACAAGACCTCGGCTGTAGAGCTCTACCAGCGGGCCTCTGTAGCAAGTCACTTTGGCTTCGCCGCAACAAATATAACAGCATTAAACAGCTGACGGGAACAGTATTTTTTTTGTTCTAACCGGTTCAGGAACGTCAATTTATTGGTGGAACACATAACCAGAAACGTTATAATTCTGTTTCTGTTCGGAACGAAACACTTGGGGAAAAAATATTGGTTCAAAGCCCTGCTTTTAACTTCAACTCTGCACCAAGGCCCACGACACAAAACCTCGACCTCTGGATCGCAGGCAAACTGTTTCAAACAAAAAGAATTACAATAAGGTTATTTGTACTAAGGAACACTGGCATTTTATTCACCCTGTGCCTTCTGGAGAGTGCATCACTTTGCAGACAACCAGCTTTAGTTTTTATTACACAATGGTAAAAAATATTTTCAGTGTGTATTGTCATGATACATTCCCGTTTTAAATGTATGCTCTGTTCTATTCTTTTGACTAATCAAGAACCAACTGATGGTGGATGTCTGAAATTGGAGTTTGAACATGGTAGAGCAAGTCACTTTAAATTCCTTTCGAAGGCAAAGCATCAGCCGTTTCCCTTCAGACTACACACGCTTGTTCGTTCGTTTCCTGTGTGGAAAAACTTCAACACTCGTGAGCCACGATTGTAAAAAATTAAAAAAATCAACGCAGATTTCCACACCGAGGGAGGTCAAAGGTGATCGTGAAATGGTGTCGTTATAGGTTTTGCTGGGGGATGAATTGCTGGTGCCAATTGTAAAAACAAATGTCTTCCGGGCAGTAATTCAAACTGGCCCAATCATCATCATCCAAACCCATCCTGTACGCTTTCCCCGTAGGCTCCAATGGTGGGAACACTGTAGTTCCTTTCAGCATCTTTTGAGACACTAAAAAAAGGAGGGAGAATGTGGCCGTTTTGGAGTTTGATTGGACAGGTGGACAACAATCCATAGTCTTTCTGTTCTGCCCGTTTCTCCTTTGTAGTCTGCACCCTACTACTGCCCCCACCAGGCCGACGCAAATATGTCACTGTCATGCCAGAGTGGTCCACCGACCGCCCCGGTTTTCTTCTTTTCAAATCGCCCGCAAAACAGACGGCCGTTTAGGAAGGCGAAGGTTTCACGGGTCACGCAGTTGCGTCCACCGCGACCTCCACAGGAGCGCTACCGGAGAGCCCAGTCTTCTACGGGGGTTTCGGGCGAGGAGGAACGAGGGGTGGAGCGCGGGGCAAGGTGGGCTCCCCTGGAAGCTAGCTCGGGCCCCGCTGGACGGAGTGTCTGTGTCCGGTGGCGCGCGAACACGACGCACAGCACGCCGTCTGGTAGTAGTCGTACACGCAGAGCCGCGCCTGCACCACCACGTTGCAGTTGTAGTACTTGTCCCGACACTTGTCGTCTGGAATAAGAGGATGGTGACAAGAATTAGCAAAGTGTTGTATTTCGTTGGTTAAGTTGATGAGCTAAGACACTTTTTTTTTCAAAGATCACATAATAAAAAAATAACGGATAACCAATTATGTTCAATTGTATGGATGATAAACAATTTTAAATATTATCATTTTTCTCCTCATATTAGAAAACATAAAAAAACATCAATAAAGGCCTAACAATACAATTTGTTTGGAGTCATTTTGCAATAAATATATAGTCATGAAGATAATCAGCAGTTGCAGTATACCAAAAGGGTTGGAATGACAATTATGCACCGTATGTAAGCCTGAAGGCCATAAATGGGATAAAAATACTATTGCGCTACCTCCTGGGGCAAAAAATAAATAAAAAGTGAAAATGCGTCAAAAAATGGTAAGCCGCTTTACCTCCCGAAAAAATGGGCTATAGAGTAAAGTAGGCTATGAATGAGCTAAAAATACTATTACACAACCACAACATAACACCTCGATCAACATTTTTAGAGACGAGTTCGGGGGGGCACTTCCGGTGTCATTTACTTGCCGTGTATTTGGCTATTTTTTTCAACATATCTAGTCGGTGGGAACACACACCTACAGGGTTATTTAAAATTTGTGGTGGTAACTTGCGGTGTGCTATTCCACACCCAAATGCTCTCGTGCGGATCTGTGACCCACAAATGCATGATTTAATAATCAGTTCAATCTGTTCCATTGTCTCATTCCTTTTGGAAGAACTAGTAGAAGCAGACAGCTTATTGGTCCAGAAAGAGGTGAGTAACTTTAAGTCGGATTTTGAGTGTATTTCATCAATATTTATACAACAAAGTTAACGAAGCAAGGAGAGTGATGTGTAACTGGTCACATAGACATCTAGTGGTCGGATTTTGAATTGGTCCACGTATCGCGGCCTTCTACCAGACATTATATACATACATCCAGGCACTGGAAGTGACCTGCAGAAGCGCGGGACAAAATGACTCCCCCCCGTGTTTCGCACGTAAACTCGTCGATAATAATGATCGGAGTTTCACTTTTTTTCCCCATGTTGATGAAGTTCGTACTGACAGCTTTACTTACTACGAGGGCTACTAATCTTCCCTCCAAATAGGATTTGAAATTCTAATAATTTTAATTATTAGAATTATCAAAGGGGAAGCGATCTCAGGAAGGAAAGTTAAACTCCTGTGCAGCCTGGCGAGCCAGAACGAATGCATCGTCCACGCATCGCACATCACACAAAGCTGTAATTTGAATATTGATGAAAAATATTTTTAAAAACCCAACTTGTGCTGATTTATGATTTTTTTCGCATTAAATAATTGAAAGTAACTTTTACTCATTTTAGTCATTACATTTTAAATGAAGTAATTTTGTACTTTTACTCGAGTACATTTTGAGATGGGTAATTTTACTTTTACTCCGAGTACAATTCAAGCAAAGTAAAGATACTTTTACTCAATTACAATTTTTCAG
Source organism: Bregmaceros cantori (assembly GCA_900302395.1). Taxonomy (NCBI): domain Eukaryota; kingdom Metazoa; phylum Chordata; class Actinopteri; order Gadiformes; family Bregmacerotidae; genus Bregmaceros; species Bregmaceros cantori. The sequence continues at coordinate 2,701 of OMKY01066941.1, read as the reverse complement.
TACTCTATCCACCTCTGCTAGTTACTACCACTGGCTGGTAGTATGTGGCTCACCTTGAGGAGCGCAGGGCTCTGGGTTACAGCTCTCTCTGTCGGGCGGTCTGTCGGCCGGCTCACACGCCTGGCTGGGAGCCGCTTCGTCGGACATGCAGCGCACCTCACGCACCCGGAACCCGCTCTCGCACGACTTGGAGCACTGGGACCACAAAGAGCATTATTCAATGACCAGTCGTTCAGCACCAACCATTTTCACACTAAGACAAGGGCTGTGTGCGAAATCGTTCCCTATCCCCTACTCCCTACTCCCCATATAGTGCACTCACTTATGGTGCACTCAACACCAACAGCCGAGATTTCAGACACTAGAGTCGGTTCAGTCAAAATTATTAAAATATAATTATAAAAAATATAATTATAAAATTCCAAAATCTTCCGAAAAAGTCCAAACTGCGCTAAATAGTCAGTATAACTATTTAGCGCAGTCGGTCGCTATTTACTCCCGCCGTGACATTTCTTTGGAGTTTAGGTCATTTTCAAAACGTCTCGCAATGCATTATGGGTTATATTGCTTCGTCTAGGTGCTATTATAAAAGCCAAACTAAACTGCTTGCTTTTGACTTTATTAAAAACAGATTCTGGAGCTAAAATGACAGCATGTTAATGATGACTTGACTTGGAGTTGACTTGGGACTTGACTTGACTTGCCCAAGAAGGACTTGAGACTTGAAAGAGGGACTTGGTCGCATCTCTGTCCGATGCGCACTATTTTTTGCGGTGCATTGTGGGATACTTTCAGTGCACTATATAGGGTACATGGAGAATTCAGACACCCCTACAAAATGGTGTGCGCCCCATATAGATAGGGAGCGATTTCGGACACAGCCAATAGCTGTTTTGGGCACGTTACGTCACACACAAACTAATGCGACCGAAAACATGACCTGCTCGGCCCAGGTAATGAAAAATCTGAAAGACGTGATGCACTCACGGCGCTCCAGTCGGTGAAGTACCAGCGGGCCGTGCAGGTGCTGAGCTGACACGTCTGCTGAGCCAGCGGTCGGTCCAGCGACGAACACTCGTACGGCGGCATCACCGAGAAGCCCTCGTCCGTTTTCATCAGACACACCACCACCCTCTGCTGGCTGCCTGGCCCGCACTCCGCAGAACACTGGAAGTGTAAACCGCAAGGTGCTCGTTTACTCCAACCGCCTGGGGTCTGAGTTAGCCTGGCAAACCAGAAACATCTAATCGTCCACGCATCGCACACGACTAGGACAAACATTGGGTCTGGTCTCGAGCAAATCAACAAATCAGATTATCGGGTGACACCCGGCAGAGCCACTTTAAGGGTCCTGGGAGACGAGATATAGGCGGTGTTTGGTCCGGGACCAAGCCGTCGTCACTTGCTCCACTCCACCACACCCTTTTTTGATACTCTCGACACCAAACCCAATGTTCGTTCTAGTCGCGCGAGTTGGTTCTGGCTTGCCAGGCTATGTCTGAGTGGTTGGAACTTTTGGATTATATCTTCTTAGCTTCTTACCTGACTCCACGGCCCGGTGAACCAGTCGATGGTGTTCTCACACGCTCCGTTGTTGCACACCTGGCTGTCGGCGGGCCGCTCCTGGCCACACCCCTCCAGGGGCAGGCTGCTGATCTGATTGGTCAGACACAGCACGCCGCGTGTCCGCACGCCCATCCCACACTCTGCTGAACACTGCCGGTGGACGAGAGGGAAGCGTTATTGTAGTTAACATCTTAAAGATCATTATGGTATAATTTAGAATTATCCAGGTCTGCAGGAGGCCAAAGCTACAGAAGATAGTTCTCCTCCCCTCCTTGGCTTGGCTGCGACGTCTAGCGCCAATCTCTTCAGCCCAGTTTCTGACTAATGCTATCTAACAAAAGGTGAAAAGCGGCACCGACGGTGGAAAAAATGTACTTAAGCACCATTTAAAGACATTTTAATATATGTTCCCCAATGTGTTCTTGCACGAGGAATATTTTCATAACAACTTTAATGGGGATAGAGCTGGATGAGAAGTTCTGGTGGAGTGCCTGTGTATGGTAAAAGCAGCTCAGATAAGGTGTCCACGTAGAGGAAATGACCAGCTCTTGTCAGGGGAATATGTCTAGAGGGTTCAGTTATTAAGCTATACTAGCCGGGTATCGCCTAGCTAAGCTGAGCTATGAGCTAAAGCAGGAAACATGGCCGAACAGACACATAAGGAAGTATAACTGATTTATAGCCGATGATGTCACAGCTCATAGCCAATCAGGGTAATGGAGGCGTGACTACAAGTTACACAATAAATTAGAGAAGGTCTTGATGATGGGGTGTGTGAGAACTGATAGACCAAAGAAGGTCTGGATGATGGGGTGTATGAGAACTGATAGAGCAGAGTTCTAGATGATTTCTCATACACCCCGTATGAGAATTGATAGAGCAGAGTGCTGGATGACGGGGTGTATGAGAACTGATAGAGCAGAGTTCTAGATGATGGGGTGTGTGAGAACTGATAGAGCAGAGGTCTGGATGATGGGGTGTATGAGAACTGATAGAGCAGAGTTCTAGATGATGGGGTGTATGAGAATTGATAGAGCAGAGTGCTGGATGACGGAGTGTATGAGAAGTGATAGAGCAGTGTTCTGGATCATGGGGTGTGTGAGAACTGATAGACCAAAGAAGGTCCGGATGATGG